>CAUYQU010038830.1:0-35442 GCA_963574635.1 Cheracebus regulus
CTTGATGCATTCTCTTTGGATGCAGATTTGGAAGAAGTCCAAGAAAGGCTCTTTTCTGCTTCCAGCTTCACATTTTACAAAGAAGAAAGTCAACACCTAGAAAGGGTAACAATCAGCCCAAGGTCACCCAGCAAGAGGGTGGCAAAGGCAAAGCCTCTGTCCAGAGCACACTCCTGTGGGATGCCCAGTCTGTATCATTAAGGTCTGGTTGTGATCATGATGTAATAACGTTACTTTAATTTTACTGCAAAAAAAAGTTGGTTGCCTCTAATGACTTTGCTTGGTGGTCAGTCTTCTTGTCCCTGACCAACATGTGGGTAGTGGCTTTTCACCTCTGGCTTAGAAATGAAGATTGTTCTCTTCCCCATGGTTGAGTCTTAGGGATACAAGTTGAGCATCCAAAATGCAGAAGTTGGCCATCTGTAGAACTGACAGCACTGGTTGCGGTTTTGAAACACCAAATGTTGGAGAAGTGCATCTTTAGAAAGGTTATTAATACTTCCTTTGTCCACGTGCCACGATGACTTTCTGCAAGGGAGAAGTAAAATGCTCCCCCATGTGCCTGTGCAGAGAGCTTCCTCCTCTTCTGAAGTCCTAGCTTCCTATTCCTCCGTCTTTGCTGAAACTTGAGCTGGTAGCACGTGGCCAGCAGAGGAATGAACCTTGTCCTCAAGCTGGTACTGCAGGTACTCTACTTGCCAGAGGACAAATTCATATAATGTTCTAGGTGAAAGGGTGGCAGTGCTTCAGCAGGAGAAACAGGGGTGTAAATCAAACTGAGCAATATTTATTGAGAGCATGCTACTTGAAAGACGTTGAAAGGTTAGGTGCTGAGGCCAGGTGCGGTGGCTCACGCCTGTAATCCCAGCAATTTGGGAGGCCGAGGTGGGTGGATCATGAGGTCAGGAGTTCAAGATCAGCCTGACCAACATAGTGAAACCCTGTTTCTACTAAAAATACAAAAATTAGCTGGGTGTGGTGGCAGGCACCTGTAGTCTCAGCTCCCCGGGAGGCTGAGGCAGGAGAATAGCTTGAACCTGGGAGGCGGAGGTTGCAGTGAGCCAAGATTGAGCTATTGCACTCCAGCCTGGGCAACAAGAGTGAAACTCCGTCTAAAAAAAAAAGAAGAAGAAGAAGAAAGGATAGGTGCTGAGATAGGAATTAGCAAGCATTAATTTGCTTTTCAACAACAGATATACATTGGATCACAGGGGAGTTTTTAAAAAAATACTAATGCCTAGGTTATATCCCATATCAATTACATCAGAATGTCTGGGAGTGGGAGACAGGCATTACTATTTTCTGGGTTGTTGTTTTTTTTTTTTGAGACAAGGCCTCACTTTATCGCCCAGGCTGGAATGCAAGGGCACAATCTCAGCTCACTGCAACCTCCCCCTTCTGAGTTCAAGCGATCCTCCTGCCTTAGCCTCCCGAGTAACTGGGGTCACAGGCACATGCCACTACACCCGACTAATTTTTATATTTTCAGTACAGACCGGGTTTCACCATGTTGGCCAGGCTGGTCTGGAACTCCTGACCTCAGGTGATCCACCCGCCTCAGCCTCCCAAAGTGCTGGGATGACAGGCATGAGCCACTCATCCAGCCAGCATCGGTATTTTCTAAAGATCCCCAGGTGATTCCAATGTACAGCAAAGTTGGGGAACCATGTGCCATACCTAGATGTTTTGTTTTCATTCATCTAAGTCGGTAGTTTTTAAAACTGCTCAGGTGATACTGGTATGCAGAGACTATTCATTCCAGTAGATAATAAAAAAAATGTAGGCCTGGCACGATGGCTCACGCCTGTAATCCCAGCACTTTGGGAGGCTGAGGCGGGTGAATCACCTGAGGTCAGGAGTTTGAGACCAGCCTGGCCACATGATGAAACCCCGTCTCTACTAAAAATACAAGTTAGCTGGGTGTGGTGGCACGCGCCTGTAATCCTAGACACTTGGGAGGCTGAGGCAGGAGAATCGCTCGAACTGGGGAGGCAGAGGTTGCAGTGAGCTGAGATTGCACCTTTGCACTTCAGCCTGGGCAACAAGAGTGAAACTCTGTCACAAAAAGAAAAAAAAATGCAGTCATACAGGCCATATCAAGATGCCTGCTGGTACTCTTTTTCCATCTATGTGATCCATCTCTCTCACAGGATGGAGTTTTGTTGAAGGATAATGACTTTTGGCAGATTTTAGAGCCAAACAGTGATGTTGGATGCCAGATACTGACCACTTAATGGCCTGGAGAGGAAAACCAAAACTTTCTCAGAACCAGGAATGAAGATCTATAAGGGTGTTGTTTTCCACTCTAGGCCACAGAGCTTTAAGGTTTCAGAGCCCTTTTGAAGTAATCCCAAGCCCTCTGAGAATCTGCACGTACTCAGGCTTCAGGCATGGCTGTGTCCAGGTGCAGAACGTAGCTGGTGTTTGGGGATGGATGCATTTTGACTCTCCATTAATCCCCCTTTGGAGGCCTCAACTCTGGGGCTATTTCTCAAAGCTCTGAGCAACTTTCCCATTTCTTTCTCAATATTTTTTTCCCTTCCTTTGTCGGTTTACAGACATAAGGTAAACCAGGGCCCCTGCAGTCCCCATTGGACTTCCCTTACCCCACCTCTTTCTCCCATAAAGTCTCATCTTTACAATTCTATTTTTCTTTTTGTCTCTTGGTTCCTCCACTCAGACTAGTTCAGTGGGTGTCTTTTTCTCTCATTCCTTCCTTGGGAGACTGTCTTCCTGACCTCTAGGACTTCATCTCTCTGCACCAAGACCTGGAGCCAAAGTTCTCCACAAGCAAGCAGTGCTTATGGGGCAGAGGAGATGCCTCTCTTCTTTTAATCCTGTTTTTTTCAACTTTGTTTGTTTTCAAGGAATATGAGTAGTGGTGATGGTTCATGTAACGATTCTTACATTTTCTGAACTTCTTCTTTGGGGACACATATATTTTGCTTGCATCATCTCTAAAATTCTACCTAATAAATGCTGTTGTTGTTGTTAAATCCAGCCCACTTATATCAATCAGTAGAAGAACTTTGGTCCTGGCAATCAGACTTACAGGTTATATGATAGCATCTAAGACAGGTTTCTAATTGTTTTTCTTAACAATGTCCTGTAGACAACATTGATAAAGGGGAGGAGGTGGTGAGGGGTTGTTTTGAAAAAAACTTTATCAAGCCGTGTTTTTCCTCCGTTCTCAAAGGAACATAAAAATCAACACAGAAAATGTTTGGGTTTTTTTTTTTTGAGACAGAGTCTTCTTCTGTTACCCAGGCTAGAGTACAGTGGTATGATCTTGGCTCACTGCAACCTCCACCTCCTGGGTTCAAGCAATTCTTCTGCCTCAGCTTCTTGAGTAGTTGGGATTACAGGCACCCACCACTATGCCTGGCTAATTTTGTATTTTTAGTAGAGAAGGGTTTTCGCCATGTTGGCCAGGCTGTTCTCGAACTCCT
This sequence comes from Cheracebus regulus, assembly GCA_963574635.1. Lineage (NCBI taxonomy): Eukaryota > Metazoa > Chordata > Mammalia > Primates > Pitheciidae > Cheracebus > Cheracebus regulus. The sequence continues at coordinate 3,450 of CAUYQU010038830.1, forward strand.
GACCTCAAGTGATCTGCCCACCTCAGCCTCCCAAAGTGCTGGGATTACAGGTGTCAGTCACCGTGCCCGGCCCAGAAGAAGACTTTTGAGTCTAAATGTGTGAAAGTTTTTCCTCACACACAAAGCAGCGGGGCATCCTCTGATTCAACTGCAACACCATCTACCTGGAGATAGCGTCAGATCCTACAGGATGAGGGCTCTGTCACCAAAACTTCCCCCAATCCCGCCCCCAACCAGACCAAAGTCCAGGTCTTCGGAACTTCTAACCAATGGGTTTTAAGTGGGATTCCCACAACTCCCTCTTTGAGTTTGATGAATTTGCTGGAGATGCTCATAGAACTCAGAAAACACTTATGTTTGTTGTCTTATTATAAAGGATATTACAAATGATACAGATAGAGATATGTAGGGAGACGTATAGGGAAAGGAGCAGGAAGCTTCCACGCCCTCCCTGGGTGCTCCACCTTCTAGGAGCCTCCACATATTCAGTTACCTGGAAGCTCCCAAAACCAGTCCTCTTGAGCTTTTCTGGAAACTTTGTGAAGGCAGCATTCCTTCCCTCAGGGAATAGGGCAGGACCCTCTCTGGGGAAGGTATTAACACCCACAATCTGAAAGGTGGAGGAAAATTAGAGTCCTGCCTTGGGGCAGGTGAAAGGAGAGCAGAAGAAGGTCAGCGAGATTCTATGACCTAAGGGCTGCCCCTGAGGCCTGACACACCCAACATTACAACAAAAGCTGTAACAAGGGCTACCAGAGTTATGAGCCAGAAACCTTGGAGAAAAAACTTACGGACACCACAGGGGTTCACGTTTGGGCTACCAGAATTATAAGCCAGAAACCTTGGGGAAAAAAACATACGTATACCACAGGGGTTCATGTTTCCCTCCTAGGGAATGTGGAAAAGAAGATGAATCTTGTTTTTTAGAGGGAGTTTCAAGTTTTGCTCTTGTTGTCCAGGCTGAAGTGCAATGGTGCGATCTTGGCTCACTGCAGCCTCCACCTCCTGGGTTCAAGTGATTCTCATGCCTCAGCCTCCCAAGTAGCTGGGATTACAGGTGCCCACCACCACGCCTGGCTAATTTTTTGTATTTTTAATAGAGATGAAGATTCACCATATTGGCCAGGCTGATCTTGAACTCCTGACCTCAGGTGATCCACAAGCCTCGGCCTCCCAAAGTGCCATGATTTCAGACGTGAGCCACCACACCCAATTGATAAATCTTTTTTTTTTTTTTCCAAGCAAAATGAGTTTAGGGGATAGGCTAGTGGGTTACAAGTTTCAATATTAACTACTGACATCTTCATGGATATTCTGAAAACTTTTTTTTTTTTATAAGACAGGGTTTCACCATGTTAGTCAGGCTGGTCTTGAACCCTCAACCTCAGGTTATCTGCCCACCTTGGCCTCCAAATGTGCTGGGATTGCAGGCGTGAGCCACCATGCCCAGCCGAAACTTTAAATTCACATATAAAACCACAAATGTCGTATTAGAACTATAAGTGAGGGTAGAGAAAGACTGCCCAAGAATTTAAAACTTCTTGGTAGAGTGGAAACTAAATCATAAACACCAAGTCTTATCAAATGTAATGACAAAAACTGGTCTGCAGTTAGGAACTCTCATTTCTATTTTCAGCACTAACACTGACTCATTGTATGACTTGAGGCAAGTCACTAAACAGTTTCAGACCTCAGCTTCTCCATACAAAAAATGGCAATTAAAATACTGTACCTGCCAGATAGAGGAACTAGCATTTATGGAGCAACTGCTCTATGTTCATCTTGTGCTAGGAGCTTTATATTATGTTGTATTTCATTCATTCAACAAGCATTTGAACTAGGGACAGAATATTGTACTTGATCTCAGGGAAAGATCAGGTAAAAATCAAAGCCCTTGCTCTTCTAGGCTTAAATTCCAGTGGGGTAGGGTGATAATAAACAAGAAAGATATGTGTGCAAGAGACTTTCAAACAGTGACAAGAGCTACACAGATAATAAAACCAGGGCCTGGCACAGTGGCTCACACCTGTAATCACAGCACTTTGGGAGGCAGAGGCAGGAGCATTGATGGAGCTCAGAAGTCTGAGACCAGCCTGGGCAACATATTGAGACCTCATCTCTACTAAAAAAAAAATTAGCCAGGTGTGGCAGCGTGTGCCTGTAGTCCCCACTACTGGGGAGGCTGAGGTGGAAGAATCACTTGAGCCAGAGAGATGGAGGCCGCACTGAGCTATGATGGCGCCACTGCACTCCAGCCTGGGTGACAGAGCAAGATCCTGTCTCTAAAAAAAAAAAAGAGAGCCAGGTGAGGTGGCTCACACATGTAATTCCAGCCCTTTGGGAGGCCAAGGTGAGCAGATCACTTGAGGTTAGGAATTCAAGACCAGCCTGGCAAACATGGCAAAAACCCATCTCTATTAAAAACACAAAAATTATCCAGGCACAGTGGCATGTGCCTATAATCCCAGCTACTCTGGAGGCTGAGGAAGGAGAATCGCTTGAACCTGGGAGGTGAAGGTTGCAGTGACCCAAGATCATGCCGCTGTACTCTGGACTGGGCAACAGAGGGAGTCTCTATCTCAAAAAAAAAAAAAAAAAAAAGGAAGAAAAGAAAAAAAAAAGATAATAAAAGCAGATAATATAATAGAAATTAACCCAGGGGCAGGGTTACTGATGTGGGGTGGTGACATTCAGTTGGGGCCTAAATGATGAGGAGCAGTCATCAGAGTCTATGAGACAATATCTGAGAAGGAGAGCTCCAGGTAGGCAGCAAGGTCCAGGGCTCTGATGCAGGTAGGAGCTTACACTGTTTGGAAGGCCAGGTAAGACATTCATGGGTAGGATGAGCACAAAGAGGCAGGCACAAGCCAGAGCACACTGGCCTTCAGCCTTCAGGCTGTGGCTGGGTGTTTGGATTTTAATCTAGTTGATCTGCTTTACTTTAAAAAAAAAAAAAAAATTGCCCGACCTGGTAGCTCATGCCTGTAATCCCAGGACTTTGAGATGCTGAGGCTGGGGGGATCACAAGATTAGGATTTCAAGACCAGCCTGGCCAATTGGGGAAACCCTGTCTCTACGAAAAATACAAATATTAGCCACGTGTGGTGGCTCCCACCTGTAGTCCCAGCTACTTGGGAGGCTGAGGCAGGCGAATCACTTGAACCCAGGAAGGCAGATGTTGCAGTGAGCCGAGATCACGCCATTGCACTCCAGCCTGGGCAACAGAGCAAGACGCCATCTCAAAAAAAAAAAAAAAATTGCTGGGCGCAGTGGCTCATTCCTATAATCCCAGCACATTGGGAGGCCAAGGCGGGTGGATCACGAGGTCAAGAGATCGAGATCATCCTGGTCAACATGGTGAAACCCTGTCTCTACTAAAAATACAAAAATTAGCCAGGCATGGTGGCGTGTGCTTGTAGTCCCAGCTACTCGGGAGGCTGAGGCAGGAGAATTGCTTGAACCCAGGAGGCAGAGGTTGCAGTGAACTGAGATCGCGGCGTTGCACTCCAGCCTGGGTGACAAGAGCAAAACTCCGTCTAAAAAAAAAAATACATTCTGGGTATATGAATGAGTATGATTACTGTCAGGCAATAATAAAAGCAGAGATAACCTTAAGGAGTCTTGTTTTCTTAACTGAGAGAAATAAAGTCTTTCTGTGAAAGGTCAGATAGCAAATATTTCAGGCTTGCAGGTCACTTGAGCTCTCTGTCACACATTCTTCTCTACTTTCTCCTCCTCCCAAAAAATGTAAAAGCCATTCTTAGCTCTTGTGCAATAGAAAAACAGGAGGTTACATGCCAGCTTGGCCTGCCTAGCTAGGCAGCAGTTTATGTGTCCCTAGCTTATAGACAAGTAGAAACTGACAGCATACATTCTAGGACCCAACCCAGAACTGCTGGGACTTCTTGATGAACTAGCTCTGTCTGGGGAGAAGGTAAGTTAAAGAGGAAATAAGAATGGTGTCATTGACTAGTTAGAAGGTGGTGCCATTTACTGAGATGAGGAAGAAGCAGATTTGGGAACGGAGTGGGGGAAGAGGGGAGAAGGGAAATCAAGAGTTAAGTATGAATTGCCTATTAGTCATTGAAGTGGAGATGTCAAGGAGGCAGCTCAGTATAGTCTCTGGAGCTTATGGGAGAGGTCAGGAGATGCACATTGGGAATTATAGGTCTACAGATACATTTAAAGTCATGGGATTGGGCTGGGCGCAGTGGCTCAGCCTGTAATCCCAGCATTTTGGGATGCCAAGGCGGGTGGATCACCTGAGGTCAGGAGTTTGAGACCAGCCTGACCAATATGGTGAAATCCCATCTCTACTAAAAACACAAAAATTAGGCCAGGCACCATGGCTCACACCTGTAATTCCAGCACTTTTTTTTTTTTTTTTGAGACAGAGTTTCGCTTGTTGCCCAGGCTGGAGTGCAATGGCGCCATCTCAGAACACCACAACCTCTGCCCCCCAGTTTAAAGCAATTCTCCTGCCTCAGTCTCCTGAGTTGCTGGGATTACAGGCGCACACCACCATGCCCAGCTAATTTTGTATTTTTTTTCTTTTTTCCTTAAAAATTTTTTTTTCCATAGGCAATTTGAGACCATAATTTTGTATTTTTAGTTCACATGGTGTTTCTTCATGTTGGTCAGGCTGGTCTCGAACTCCTGACCTCAGGTGATCCACCCGCCTCTGCCTCTCAAAGTGCTGGGATTGGCCGGCGCAGTGGCTCACGCCCGTAATCTTAGCACTTTGGGAGGCTGAGGCAGGTGGATCACTTGAGCCCAGGAGATCGAGACCAGCCTGGGCGACATGGTGAAACTCCAACTCTACAAAAAATACAAAACTAGCCAAGCACAGTGGCAAGCACCTGTAGTCCCAGCTACTTGAGAGGCTAAGGCAGGAGAATTGCTTGACTCCGAGAGGTGGAGGTTACAGCGAGCTGAGATCAAGCCACTGCACTCCAGCCTGCTGAAAGGAGTGAAACTCTTTGTCAAAGAAAAAGAAAGAATTTTTTTTTTTTTGAGATAGAGTTTCACTCTTGTTGCCCAGGCTGGAGTGTGATGGCACGATCTCAGCTCACTGCAACCTCCACCTCCTGTGTTCAAGCGATTCTCCTGCCTCAGCCTCCCGAGTTGCTACGATTACAGCTGTGTGCCAACATCCCCAGCCATTTTTGTATTTTTAGTAGAGATGGGGTTTCTCCATGTGGGTCAGGCTGGTCTAGAACTCCCAACCTCAGATGATCTTCCTGCCTCAGCCTCCCAAGGTGCTGGGATTACAGGTGTGAGCCATCACGTCCGGCTAAAAGAAAGAAAATTTTAAAAAGAAAGGACTTGGCCGGGCACAGTGGCTCATGCTTGTATTCCCAGAACTTTGGGAGGCTGAGGCGGGTGGATGAGGAGGTCAGGAGTTCAAGATCAGCCTGACCAACATGCTGAAACCCCATCTCTACTAAAGATACAAAAATTAGCTGGGCATGGTGGAACGGGCCTGTAATCCCAGCTACTCAGGAGACTGAGGCAGGAGAATCACTTGAACCTGGGAGGCGGAGGTTGCAATGAGTAGAGATCATGCCACTGCACTCCAGCCTGGGCAACAGAGCAAAACTCCATCTCAAAAAAAATAAAGGACTTGAGAGCTATAAATAATGCAGAAAAGTAATTGCTCTGCATCTCAGTTTCCTCATCTGTAAAATAAGGAATAATAGCAGCTTCCTAAGGAAAGCTCAGGCCCCCAGACTGTTTTTGTCACTTTTAAGCTATGAGATTTGGGGTACTGACCAAGATTCTCTCCTTGACCAAACTCTATTCAGGCTGTTCTGATCTGTTTTCTCAACTAGGCTCTGACTTTCAGACTTCCACGACTTGTCATTGTCCAATTTTAGCAAGAATTCTGCTAAGTCAGTTTAGCCAGAATCTCCCCTTACTCCCAAATTTCCTCTGAGTAATTTTCCATCCACTGACCCTGATTCTTGGCTGTAAATCCCTACTTTTTCTTGCATTAGGAATTGAGCCCAATCTCTCCCCCACTGCTACAAAACCCCATTGTTGTAGGCCCCTGTATTACGAATCTTGCAGGCCCCCTTAAATAAAAGTTTGCTTTACAGTTCTTTAATAAGTGTCATGAAGTATTTTATCTTTAACATTATTGGCCTCTCAGAACCTCAGTTTCCTCATCTGTAAAATGAACACATTGCCCAGATTATTTCACAGGGTTTTTTTAAAATGTCAAAGGAGATCATTGTATGTGAAAATATTTTAAATTGCATTATCTATTTAAACCTAAGATGGAAATTTAACGAAAACACAGTTTTTTCATGGGTTGCAGATCTCTTGTGATTGGTCAGCAGAGCCTCAGGAATGCAAGTAGACAGTGAATTAGATAACTGCTTATACCGATTCCCTGTCTTAGCAGGGGAAAGGCCAATGCAAATTATCAGGATGTACTATGTGCATTAGCAATCTTATCTTAGATCAGGGATACAACAATCAAACTAAATGTTCCTAAGTGGACACCTCATAATTATTGTACGGCATTTGTCAAAACTTTAAATGCTTTACAGCTCGTTTGTTTGTTCTTGTTTTGTTTGTGGGATTTCGTTTCTAGGAAAAGAATTAAATGGACTAAGTTTAAAAGAAAATCATGTACATTACTAAGGGCAGGCAGTCCATCTTCTGGATATTTCTGAATATGCTCAATAAACATTAATCAAAGTAGGTAATGATGCCCAACATGGGCTATTGTGTCTTCCAACTTGATCTCAGCCAAAAGGCCAGGAATCGATTCCATGTTTATTTTCATATATTCTTCATCTCTGATTATTTGATAGCATCCCAATAATAGTTTGTTAAATCAATAAATGTGTTGATATACATGCATAGTATAGTGTCTGGCATACAGTAGGTACTCCATTGAATGAATGCATGAATTATTACCTTGTCAATTTACTTGTCTATTTGAAAATATTAATAGTTAATTTGATCCCTAAAGGGTTTGTGCACTTAAAATACACACATACTCACCTTCCCTGACAACACTTATTTGGTAAACCCTCAATTATGTTCATCTGAGACTGGACTAAAACATGTTGTTTTATTCAATGTAAATACCAAATTCAAATTTGGTTTGAATATAGTCTGCCATAGAAGACGTTAAATGTTTGTCAAAAAAAAAAAATTATCCTGCACATTGAGGAAGCCAGTCACTCCAGCCCAAATACCCTGCTGGGGACATGAACTGGAGATTTTGCCCGCCACACATTCATCAGGTGACCTCTACAACTTCTTGTCTAAGGTACTGTTCCACACTCGCTAATAGCCAAGTTGAAATCTTTCCTCGAAATATTCCTCTCTAGTGTCTCAATGCCCCAGTTGTCATCAAGGTGTCGAAGGCGCTGCGGTTGCCCAGTCCCCGGAGACACAGCCTCATCCCCCGCCCTCGCGCCTAGGCGGCCAGTGGGTGGGCCCCGCGAAGGGCCTTGTGGCTGTTTCCTATTGGGCCTTGGTTGCTATGGTGTCACTCGCCCTAAAACTCGTGGGTACATCTTCCGGAAGTTAAGGGATAATTACTTCCAGGGCTGCCCGTACTTGCCATGGCCAACTCAGTAGTCACTAACTTCAACAAAAATAAAACTTTTGCAATAGTATTCTAGCAAAGCTTCTGAAACCACTAAACTTGCGGTTTTGACATGGTACCTATCCTTTATTCCCTTTTCAAAAGATTCACTATCGATTCTGTCACGATTTGCCAGACTCCAAAATGGCGCGGACGGCATCAGTAGGTCAGAGGCGAGTCACGTGGGTCCTCCCGGTTCCGGCGCGGTAGAGGCCTGAGGTGGTGAAAGAGTCCCCAGCACCATGTCTGGTTTGTCTGGCCCACCAGCCCGGCGTGGCCCTTGTCCGTTGGCGTTGCTGCTTTTGTTCCTGCTCGGCCCCAGCTTGGTCCTCGCCATCTCCTTCCATCTGCCCATTAACTCTCGCAAGTGCCTCCGTGAGGAGATCCACAAGGACCTGCTAGTGACGGGCGCGTACGAGATCTCCGACCAGTCTGGGGGCGCTGGCGGCCTGCGCAGCCACCTCAAGGTGCGGCACTGTGTGTCTTGGGGCTGGGAGGGAACACGGCAGGTTTAGGCGAGGGGAGGCCCGGGTTTGGGGTGTCGGGCTGGAGGAGGCCTGGAAGTTGTTCTCGCCTCCCGGGAGCGCTAAGGACGTGCGGTGGAGCCCGCCCCCTCAGCCCGCTGGTTGGCATTCGCGGGGCGGGGCTGAGCACCAACGCCTGGGAACCCCAAGAAGGGCTGGGAGGCCTTGGCGGATGTGGTGACACCTGAGCTGAGGCGGTTGTTGTCAGGGTCCTATACCAGTTTTGGTCCCAGATACCTTGAACCGTAACTTGGTTCTCCAAAGAGGTCTTGGGTTGTTGAATGTTTATGGAGCTTGGCATCATAAGATACCGCGATACCTGCAGGAACGTAATGGAGACAAAGCTAACTGTGATTAATAAAATATGTTATTTATTGAGCATCTGCTGTGTCAGTTACTGTGCTACTTTGCATATATTACCATTTGGTTCAGGCACTACCTTATGAAGAGGTAGGTACTGTTAGCCCCATCTTACAAATAAGGAATCAGAGAGGTGGGATAAACTAGTAAGTGTCACAGATGGAACTGATTCTTATTTAGTTTGGTAGTGAAATATGTTGAGGGAAAAACGCTGCAACCTGATTCTCTCCTTGTTTTAAATTTGTAATTTCTGTAGTTGATTAAAGTCGATTATTGGTTACAAAATAGTCTCAGTCTCTAGTCCTTTTTCTTTGGTGTGCCAGAATCTGGACTTGGCTACTTTTATGTAAATATCAACTATGCTCTTGCATGGTAACAACTACTATCGTAATACCAGTTTGGTCCCATTTCGGAGCTAAGAATAGTCTGGCCTGATCTTTGAGACGTTAATATAATTTAATATCCGTCAGTATTTGGTTGCATTTTAGGTAATGTTATTCATTAACAATAAGCAAAGTGTCTTTTTTTTTTTCTTTGTATGGGGCTTTTCTTATACTAAATAGTAAGAAACGTTTTTATTTTTTAATATAGTTTCAGATGTAATAAGACCATAGCATATGTTAAAGTAGTGGAACCCAGTAGGATGGTAATACATGTAATTTATTTCTACTTTATTTAGGAGAGAGAAACTATTTTCTGGGCAGTTACTCTGTGACTCTGTTGTTCTCTTTGGGTTCCAAACTTCAGTCTACTCAGGAAAACAGTGATGGCATAATTTTAGAAGCTTAGATACAGTGTTTCCAGGGTGGGAGATCATGCTTCCTGCTCTTCAGAGGATGTTCATGGACTCAGGGAATTTCACCAGTGAAAGAGACCTTGCTGTCATCTCCAGTGTTGCTGTCTGATTTGTTCTTATATTGTAAAGCCCTTCAGTGGCTCACTATTACTGTTGATAGTTTGAATTTCTCAATATGCTTTGTTGTGCTCTTCATGATCTGCTCCTGAGCTATGCATATGTTCACTTCCCACTTTGCATTCTACATGGAGCCACCCTGAACAGTACCCTGAACTCACTTATTTTCTGAACTGCTTTTGTTTATGTTTTGTCTTACTTATTAGACTATTAGTATCCTCAGGGTAGAAACTATTCTCAGGTTCATCTTTTCTAGAATGCCAAACCTGTTACCTTGCTTCTAATAAGTTCTCAATAAATAACAGGAACCGTAGTTTAGTATGGCCTTATGGGAATTACATTGAATCTAGGACTGCTGAAGGGACCACAACAGCAGGACTTTAGGCCGGGCGCCGTGGATTACGCCTGTAATTCTAGCACTTTGGGAGGTCGAGGCAGGCAGATGACATGAGGTAAGGAGTTCGAGACCAGCCTGGCTAAAGTAGTGAAACCCTGTCTCTACTAAAAATACAAAAATTAGCTGGGCATGGTGGCACGTACCTGTAATCTCAGCAACCCAGGAGGCTGAGGCAGGAGAATCGCTTGAACCCGGGAGATGGAGGCTGCAGTGAGCTGAGACCACAACGCTGCACTCGAGCCTGGGCAACAGAACAAGACTCCATCTCAAAAAAAAAACAAAAAAAAAAAACCAGGAGGATCTACACCATGCATTTTGCTATCACTCAGTTGCTCTCTTGTGTCTGCTCTGTTCTTTTGCTACTAACCAGCTTAGTGGAAGTACAGGGGTCCTAAACCCAAATGTAAAATAGGTAACATAATTGAAGGAATTGGACCAGGTGTGTGTGTATGTTTTATTTTTATATACATATATATATATATATATATATTTTTTATTGCACTTTAGGTTCTGGGGTACATGTGCAGAACATGCAGGATTGTTGCATAGGTACCTACATGGCAATGTGGTTTGCTGCCTCCATCCTCCTGTGGACCAGTTATTTTTAAAAAGCAGCAGTGATGATAAACGGAATAATTGGGTGTAGTGGAAACTGTTAATTAGGGGTGACCAATACTCAGTTCTTGATGAGACTTGCCATGCAAGCATGTGGGCTCTTTTACCACATCTGATTTTTTTTTCTTTTTTTTTGTTGAGATGGGGGTCTTACTCTGCCACCCAGACTAGAGTGCAGTGGCACCATCACAGCTTACTGTAGCCTTGACCTCCCCAGGGCCCAGGTGATCCTCCTACCTCAACCTCCTGAGTAGCTGGGACTACAGGCACATGCCACCATGACTGGCTAGTTTTCATATTTTTTTTTGGTAGAGACAGGGTTTTGCCATGTTACTGGTCTTTGCCATGTTACAGTTCAAGCTGGTCTTGAACTCCTGGGCTCAAGTGATCTGCCCACCGTGGTCTCCCAAAGTGCTAGGATTACAGGCATGAGCCACTGCACCCAGCCCACATCTGATTTCTCAAATGAAATAGGAACACCAGATTTTGAAATGAAAGGTCCTGATTTTTATTTTATTATTTTATTTTATTTATTTATTTTTGAGACCGAGTTTTGCTCTTGTTGCCCAGGCTGGAGAGCAATGGTGCAATCTCTGCTCACTGCAGCCTCCACCTCTTGGCTTCAAGTGATTCTTTTGCCTCAGCCTCCCAGGTAGCTGGGATTACAGATGCCTACCACCACCACACCCAGCTAATTTTGTATTTTTTAGTAGAGATGGGGTTTCTCCATGTTGGTCAGGCTGATCTCAAACTCCCAACCTCAGGTGATCCACCCACCTCGGCCTCCCAAAGTGTTGGGATTACAGGCATGAACCACCATGCCCGGCCAGCTTCTGATTTTAAATTTCACCAACCAGCTTTCAGTGCTGTAGAGCCTCTGAAATTCTGGCCCACCAGAGGACCAAGTATCTCATCGTCCTCACCGCTGCTTTGCAACTACATTCCCCTCAATAAAATGATTTGGCCCCTAAAAATTAAATAAAATAAATTTCACCAACCAATTCATATTGGTTTTGGCATCGATTTGTTTTCAGCGTTATGAAGAATAGTATAGTGAGTTCACCCTTATACCCATTACTCAGATTCAGCAATTATCAGGATCTTTCCACACGTGTCATCTTAACTGCTTCCACCGTATCATTTCATGCTAAATTGTTTTAAAGTGATTCACAGATCTCATGATATTTCAGTCCTGCATACTTCAGCATGCATCTCTTTATTTATAATTTTTTTGAGACAGACTCTTGCTCTCGCCCAGGCTAGAGTGCAGTGGTGCGATCTTGGCCCACTGCAACTCCACCTCCCGGGTTCAAGTGATTCTCCTACTTCAGCCTCCCCAGTAGCTGGGACTACAGGTGCGCACCACTAGACCGAGCTAATTTTTGTTATTTTTAGTAGAGACGAGGTTTCACTATATTGGTCACGCTGGTCTTGAACTCCTGACCACAAGTGAACCACCCGCCTCGGCCTTTCAAAGTACTGGGCTTACAGGCATGAGGCACCATGCCCGGCCTGCATCTCTTTAAAAATATAAACATAACCACAATGTAAAAATATAAACATAACCACAATGTTACGTGGCTATAATCACACCTCACAAAATGAGCAGTGGTTCCTTAATACCCAGTCCATATTCTGATGACCCCACTTGTCTCAAAAATGTCTTTTGAAAGTTAATTTGTTGTCTCAAGTGTCTAATCTAAAGCAGTCTCCTCTTCCTCACACCTCCTTTTTTTTTTTTTTTTTTGAGATAGAGTCTTGCTCTGTTGCCCAGCCAGATTGGAGTGCAATGGTGTGATCTCGGCTCGCTGCAACCTCCACCTCCTGGGTTTAAGTAATTCTCCTGCCTCAGCCTTCCAAGTAGATGGGACTACAGGCGTCTGCCACCACACCCGGCTAACTTTTGTTTTTTTAGTAGGGATAGGGTTTCACCATATTGGTCAGGCTGGTCTTGAACTCCTGACCGTCTGATCCGCCCGCCTCAGCCTCCCAAAATGCTGGTATTACAGGCATGAGCCACTGTGCCCGACTCCCGTCACCTTTTTTTTTTCTTTTTTTTGAGATGGTGCCTCACTCTGTCACCCAGGCTGGAGTGCAATGGCGCGATCTCAGCTCACTGCAACCTCCACCTCCCAGGTTCAAGCGATTCTCCTGCCTCAGCCTCCTGAGTAGCTGGGATTACAGGCATGTGCCACCATGCCCAGCTAATTTTTGTATTTTTAGTAGAGACAGGGTTTCAGCATCTCGGCCAGGCTGGTCTCGAACTCCTGACCTTGTGATCCACCCGCCTCAGCCTCCCACAGTGCTGGGATTACAGGCATGAGCCACCGCGCCGGGCCCCTCTCGCCTTTTTTACACTTGCAGTTGAATTGTTGGCGTCAATTGCTCTTAAAAGAATGTCCAACATTTTGGATTTGTCTGTTTGCTTCTTAGAGGTGTCTTTTAAGGAGTTCTTCCCCTGTATTTTGTAAAAGGAATCAGCTGTAAAGGTGTAACCAGATTCAGGTTTATCTTTTTGTCAAGGGTATCACTGCAGGAACACAGTACTTTCTGTGCCCCATATTGCTGCTGCTAAGATTGATCAGTGGATTAAGGTGTATCTTAGTGTCTTGATGCTATAACAAATTACCACAAATGTACAGCTTAAAACAACAGGGATTTGTCTTACGTGTTCTGAAGGTCAGAAGTCCTAAAATCAGAATGTTGGCAGAGCCGTGTTTCTTCTGGAGACTTATTGTGAATGGGGTGAGGATCTGTGTTCTTGCCCTTTCTAGCTTCTAGAGGCCACTTCTATTTGGCTCACATCTCCTCCATCTTTAAAGCCAGAATGAGCACAGTGGCTCACACCTGTAATCCTAGCACTTTGGGAGGCCTAGGTAGGCGAATCACTGAAGGTTAGGAGTTTGAGACCAGCCTGACCAACATGGTGAAACCCTGTCTTCACCAAACATACAAAAATTAGCTGGCACGGTGGTGCACACCTGTAGTCCCGGCTACTCAGGAGACTGAGGCAGGAGAATCTCTTGAACCTGGGAGGTAGAGGTTGTGTTGAGCCACAGCACTCCAACCTGGGTGACAGAGTGAGACTCTGTCTCAAAAAAAAAAAAAAAAATTAAAGCCAGTAGCATAGTATCTTCAGCTCTGTCTTCCTCTCCTTCCCTTTTCCATCCTCCACTTTGTTCCTCACCACCCTCTCTCCCACTTTCCTTCTTCTCTCCCCTGCTATCATCATCTCATCCTCATACTCACCTGCCTCCCTCGTTCCCTTATAAGGACCCTTGTGACAATCTTCTCCACCTCAAGACCCCTAATCTGATTTAATCACATCTGAACAATCCCTTTTGCTATGTGAAATAACACATTCATGGGTTCTAGGGATTAGGATGTGGACATCTTTGTGTGGGGGAAGCATTTTTCTCTAACCAGGTGGTAGTAGCCTGAAGACTTCATTGTAAAGTTTCTCATTAATCTTTCACTTAGGAATCCACTGATGACTACTCTGTGAATTTATTATTTCAATAAGGTTGTGAAATGATGATTTTCTAATTCTGTTACTCCTTCCATATTGATTAGCTGAAATTATTCTTAAGGAATCAATCAATTAATATCATCTGATTACCCTAAAATGTGTTATTCATGTAGGCAGGATAAATGCAGAATTGATTTCTTCTAATTGATAATTTTCAGAGTAAGGAATTGTTGCCTTTGTCATTTTCAGTGTTGTCCAAGAGTTTTTTTTTTTTAAAGTATTTTACTGAACTATTTGTGTTTGTTTCAACTTTTAGAGTCATTATGTTTTTAGGCAGTTGTTTCCATTCTTTATGCTCATTTTGTCCCGTTGGTTCCTTCATATTGGCACCTGCATTTTTTTGACATAATCCTGTTAGGCTTTGATAGTATCCTTGTTTTCTGGCACAACAAAGTATTTTAGGCTTATCTTGTATATGTCTATCCCCTGACCTCAGAAAAACTGTTTCTCTACGGAATTCTGGTTCCTTTTTGTGGGGATTGGTATTGGGAGGGCACAAGCTACGTGTCATTTTTGAAAATGTAATATACCATGGAAGCCACAGAACACAACTGTGAGCTGATTCAGCCCTATAGCAGCTTTCAGTGTTTTTCAGTGTCTGTTCACCCAGTTCCACTTTTTCTTATATTTTGACAACTGCTTCAAGGATTCTCTCTGTGCATCATTTTAGCTATTGAGGTGCAACTCCTGAGTGTTGAGCTCCTTTTCATATGCTAGGCCACATTGAGGTCTCAGATCAGCCAATGGCTTGTCTTCTCTTTGGTCACATGTCCACCCCTGGTTCAGGTAGCTGTGGTTTGATTTGAAGTTGGAGGAGCACTGGAGAGACTGGTGCAAAACCTGATCACTTGAGCTTAGCATTTGGTAGTTGTGCTGAATGAGGCAGTCTTTTTTTTTTTTTCCCTTGAGATGAAGTTTCTCTCTTTTTGCCCAGGCTGGAGTGCAGTGCCGTGATCTCGGCTCACTGCAACCTCTGCCTCCCAGGTTCAAGTGATTCTCCTGCCTCAGCCTCCTGAGTAGCTGGGATTACAGACGCACACCACCATGCCTGGCCAGTTTTTGTATTTTTAGTAGAGACGGGGTTTCACCATGTTGGCCAGGCTGGTCTCAAACTCTTGATCTCAGGTGGTCTGCCTGCCTCATCCTCCCAAAGTGCTGGGATTATAGGTGTGAGCCTCTGTGCCCAGGCTGAAGCAGTCTTTCTTATAAGGGTCTGTGTGAATGTAGTACCTTAGTTAATCTGATTCACTTTCTTCCTGTCTAGGAACATCTTAGTATCCACTGAATGCACCTATGTTATTATACACCTCTCTGTGTTGCAGTTTTGTGTTTACCCATTTCCTTGGATAAACTGTAAGCTGCTTGAACAGAGACTAGGTTTCATTCATCATTGCAATGCTTGCCTAATATAGGGCCTGGCATATAGTAGGACTTCATCCTAAGGAATTAATGAGCAGATGAACAAGCACCGTCCTTGCCTCATCTCTGATCTTTCCCTCTTCCATTCTCTTTATTTCCTTCCTCCCCCTCTGACTCGAGCTATACTGAACACCTTAGAGTTCTTTGAATATAATGTTCTCTTAACCTGGATCAGTCTTTGCCTTGCTGTGTCCCCTATGTGCCCCATTGGCTTATAACTTCTTTTATCCTCCCTCACCAAAAGCTGTATGAAAAGATTATTATAGCACATATACCATTATATCCTGTTATACATGGCACTTTTTGTGCAGTTCAGTGTTTACTTTGTGAACTCTTCAATGCCTTACTCATCTTTGTGTCTTCAGTTTAATGTACACGTTGTTGTACAACTGAGTTAAACATCTTAGTCTTCTTGAGAAGCCTTGTGGTATAGTAGAAAGCGACTAGATTGGCTGGGCGCAGTGGCTCACACCCATAATGCCAGCACTTTGGGAGGCTGACAAGGTCAGGAGTTCGAGACCAGCCTGGCTAACATGGTGAAACCCCATAATTACTAAAAATACAAAAGTTAGCCAGGTGTGGTGGTGCACACCTATAATCCCAGCTACTCAGGAGACTGAGGCAGGAGAATCCCTTTAACCTGGGAGACGGAGGTTGCAGTGAGCAGAGATCACACTTTGCACTGACTTTGTCTCAAAAAAAAAAAAAAAAGAGAGACTAGATCTGAAGTAAGGTAGATTTGGTTCAGATCCTACCAGCTCCACCACCTAAAGGGTATGTGGGTCTTGCGGGGATTACTTAACCCTTCTCCTCTGGTCCCCTTTCAGTAATATGGGAATCGTATCCTCTGGTCCCCTTTCTATAATATGGGAATCGTAGAGCTCATATACTTGAAGAACTGATTGAGATGGGTAAGGTTTTTATGGTACATGGCCCATTATAATGCTCCATAGATGTTAGTACTCTTTTCTTTCCTCTGTATTGAACAAAAATTGAATTGCTCCTCAGAGTCTCTCATGCCATTGAAATAACATGCCATTCATGTCATTGAAATAACTAGATATGGAGTATTTTAATGAGAGGAATTACAAGTAGTTTGTGATTCTTTCATTCATTCAACAAATACTTATTTGATACTTAGTATGTATCAGACCTGGCTGGGAATACGGGGATAAATGGGGGACAAGGTCCTTGAGCTCTTGTGGGTAACAAAGACAAAAAAAACAAGTCAAAAGAATAGAATTTCAGGTAGTGATAAGCACTATAATAGAAGTTCAGGCACCAGGGAGTAGTGGGTGACTAATGAGTTAAAGAGTGTTTGAGTGGTCAGGGGAGGCCTTTCTGAACAGAGAGAGAGAAATGGATTGAAATGATGGTGGTCCTCTACTGCAAAGATTTCTACTTCAGGCCTATGTTGAGATGTATTTTGTGTTAAGGTTTCCAAATTGAGTCTGTTCCATACTTCCCTACTCATTTCACAAAGTGAGGCTAAATCAAGCTAACTAGTGTCAGATAAAAATATTTTGCTGTACGTAATTGAAGCAGGAAGTATCAACTCATCATTCATAGTGAATATAGAAGTTTCCCCCATTACTTCAGGTCCATAATAAAAGCCTGTTGTAGGGACTCAGAATCTTAGCTCTCTTGATTTGAATTGAAAACCACATTTATTTTATTTTATTTTATTTTTGAGATGCAACTTTGCTCGTTGCCCAGGCTGGAGTGCAATGATGCAATCTCAGCTCACCACAACCTCTGCCTCCTGGGTTTA
This sequence comes from Cheracebus regulus, assembly GCA_963574635.1. Lineage (NCBI taxonomy): Eukaryota > Metazoa > Chordata > Mammalia > Primates > Pitheciidae > Cheracebus > Cheracebus regulus. Next base: position 20,584 of record CAUYQU010038830.1, read on the forward strand.
AGCAATCCTCCTGCCTCAGCCTCTCAAGTAACCGGGATTACAAGCATGTGCCACCATGCCCAGCTAGATTTGTATTTTTAGTAGAGATGGTATTTCTCCATGTTGGTCAGGTTGGTCTCGAACTCCCAACCTCAGGTGATCCGCCCACCTCAGCCTCCCAAAGTGCTGGGAATACAGGTGTGAGCCACCACATTTTTATGAATACTAAATGATGCCATAATAGTTTACTAGGATTCGGTACTGTTTATTGTTTGGAATGTTTCTTAATAGTGAAAATCTGGGGATGAGTTAATTTTAGGAGATAAGAGGAGTTGTTTTCTAAGGATGATTTATACTTTGGAAATAGATTACAGAAGAGGGAAAAGCAAATTATGAGGAATTGTCATAATCAGCACCAGAAAGGAAAGAAAAGCCTGATGGTAATAATTTATGTCATTTATAACACCTTTTTACTTCTTTCAAGTAATCTAATTGGTCTGACATTTTTTAATTGTCGTTTTCAAGAGTGCTGATGCTAATTAACAATTCATTTTATGAAATGAGATTTTTTAAAATTTGGATATTTATTATTTTGCTATGGCTGGAGTGCAGTGGCATGATCATAGCTTGATACAACCTTGAACTCCTGGCATTAAGTGATCCTTCCACCTCCCAAAGCACTGAGATTACAGGCGTGAGCCACCACACCTGGCTGAAAATCTGGATCTTATACCCAGTTATGATTTCAGTCCTTCCCAACTAGCTTATGGATAAGAAAGCCAAACAGATCCCCTAGAGAGTTCAGGCTTCAGTCATAGGCCTATCACAACTTAAGCCCCTCACAAAAAGCGCTGTGAAAAGATACTATAGGCCAGCCATGATGAGAAAGAGGAGAGGGAGGAGGTTGGAGAGAAGGGGTGGGAGGAGAAACAGAGTGGTAGAAGGGAGAGGAGGTGGGGAAGGACGGAAGGAAAAGATGCTATATATGCTATAGTTTTCAGATTATTTTGTTTGAAATTATTGTATTTCAGCTTTTTTATTACTGGTATCTGTACTGAGGTCTGTTCTGTGCTGATAAGGAGAAAGAATAGGATACTTTGGCCAGGCACGGTGGCTCACGTCTATACCAGCACTTTGGGAGGCTGAGCAGGTGAATCACAAGGTCAGGAGATTGAGGCCATCCTGGCCAACCTGGTGAAATCCTGTCTCTACTAAACATACAAAAATTAGCCTGGTGTGGTGACATGCGCCTATAGTCTTAGCTACTCAGGAGGCCAAGGCAGGAGAATCACTTGAACCCAGGAGGCAGAGGTTGCAGTGAGCTGAGATCGTGCCACTGCACTCCAGCCTGGGCAACAGAGCAAGACTGTGTCTCAAAAAAAAAAAAAAGATTAGGATGCTTGTTCTCATTCATCAAAACGAGCCATCCTTTTTATCAGTAACTATCATGCACCCTGACTCAGGCCAGACTTTTTCTGTAGGGAAAAATATAGCCCTTCAGTGTGAATTTAATGTGATTATTCTCCACCGGGTTAGAAACACGTCAGTAAGTAGATGGTTCAGTACAGAAGGCTAATTGATACATTAACATTTAATAATATAAATTAATTTTTTGTATTATGTACAAAATTTCTAGCTTTTGTGTTTCCTTCTCCATAAAAATTAAAGGATACATTACTCCATTTAAATCTCTCTTACTCAGTAAACAGTTGTCTATAGCCTTCCCTGTTTTGAAATGATCTAGAGAAGGGGGCTGCTTCCAGTTTGAAATTGCTACACTCTATCTTTATGATGACTTCTGAAGACTGAGTCTGGTTTCTAGGAAAGTGGAACAAATATATAAAGGTAACCTAGTGGGGCTGCAGTAACTTCTATGCTGTTTCTTGTGTGAATTGCTGACTGGTAGTTTAATCCTGAGCCATTGCCCCCATATGCATACGCAGCCTGGCAGCCTGGACAGTAGAGCCCTCTGTGAAATCAGCCAGCTGGCTGCAAACCAGAACTTGGGCTCCCAAACAAGTCTCCGACTTGAGGGAGGTTGATGTCATCTGCTTTATCCTGTGCTCCCAACCTCATTGTTCAACATAAAATGTGGGAAATCAAGGGACTAGTTGTTAAGAAAGAACAAGGCTTTGTTTGTGCCTATAATAAAAGGATCACGCTGGAGGTTTTTACCGTAAATAACTTTGGAACAGTATGAAAAAAAAACATTTGATCTGGCTTCACCCCCGCAGTAGTATTGTTAGGGCAGCAACGGGTCTTTCCTTCTCATTCCCCTCCTTTCCTCCCTCTCTTTCTCCCCTTTTCTTCCCGCGCCTCCTCCCCCAAGTGAAGCATGACGTATTGCCTATGTTAAGTTAATGTAGCAAATGCTGATAGAAGCAGGAAGAGAGCATCTATCCATTATGCCAGTGCCTGGAAATTTTCTATTTCTGGTTTTCAGCATTTCTAGAAAAAGCCTCTCAGCCTCCTTGATCATATTTTAGCTTAAGCAATACTTCTGTAGTATGCTATATCATCAGTGAATTGTGCTAGAAATTTGAAAGAATTTAGTGTTGCCAAATGCTGCTTGTAGCCTTTCTAAGTTTGACTTTGTTCTGGGTAAAATCTAGATGTGAGCCTTTGATTTCAGGAATATACTTGATAGACTTTGTACATGCTTTTGTTTAAAAGATCAGCTGACATTCATTGGATGCCCATTAAATATAGCACCTAGGCCATCAGAGTTCATGTTTTTCATTTTTGAGATATAGTGGTCTCCTTTATTATTATTATTATTTTGCCAAGGCAGAGTTTCACTCTTGTTGCCCAGGCTAGAGTGCAAATGGCATGATTTTGGCTCACCACAACCTCTGCCTCCCAGGTTCAAGTGATTTTCCTGCCTCATCCTCCCGAGTAGCTGGGATTGCAGGCATGTGTCACCACGCCCGGCTAATTTTGTATTTTTAGTAGAGACAGGGTTTCACCATGTTGGTCAGGCTGGTCTCTAACTGCCGACCTCAGGTGATCTGCCTATCTCAGGTGATCTGCTCACCTCAGCCTCCCAAAGTGCTAGGATTACAGGGGTGAGCCACTGCACCCGGCCCAGTGGTCCCTTTTGAAAGTGTTTCTGATACTATTTTTCTATCTAAAACCATAGTGTCTTTAATGAGTTGGTGTTCTTTCTGCCTTTTTATATCTTAGGGGAATAGGCCCTTTGGCTCAGTATGTACTTGTGAATTCTTATGAAGTAAAGCATGGAGATAATTATATATGCAACCTCAGTCTTCTGTTTCCTTCATATCTAATGTTGGATTCTTCATGTAGTTTATTCCTTATTAAGTTGAAAACCACATATAGGAAAAGCTGGCATCATCTTGGATTTCTCACTGTCTCTTTTTATCAGCTAAAAGGATCAAACATCTGCTTTGTTAGGCATTTTGTATCCTTTTATTTTCTAAATCTTGCTGCTGCTTCCTTGAGAGTGTACCTGACTATCCCTTTCTCTCTGTTTCCATGCGATAACCATTGGAGCCCTAATCATCCCTGGGTTTAGTGAACATAGCACAATTTATCTATTTTGCCATCCATTAGTACTATTAGGTTAGAAAATACGGTTAATGGGCCGAACGCGATGGCTCACGCCTGTAATCCTAGCACTTTGGGAGGCTGAGGCAGATGGATTGCCAGAGCTCAGGAGTCTGAGACCAGCCTGGCCAACATGATGAAACCCCACCTCTTCTAAAACTACAAACACACACACACATAAAAGCTGGGCATGGTGGCATGCACCTGTAGTCCTAGCTATTCTAGAGGCTGAGGCATGAGAATTGCTTGAACCCTGGAGGCAGAGGTTGCAGGGAGCCAAGATAATGCCACTTCACTCCAGCCTTTATGACAGAGGGAAACTCTGTCTCAAAAAAAAAAAAAAAAAAGGAAAGAAAATAAGGTTAATGACCTAAATGTTTATGGAGTTCTGAGTTATCACCAACAGTTACAACAATAATATAACACTTATTGAATGCCTGCTATGTGACCAACACTGTTCCAGGCAGTTTACCTGTATAACATTTAATCTCCACAGTAGCTGGGCATGGTGGTGTGTACCTGTAATCCCAGCTACTCAGGAGGCTGACACAAGAGGATCTCTTGAGCCCAGGAGTTCATGACCAGCCTGGGCAACACAGTGATACCCTATCTAAAAAAAAAAAAAATCTTCACGATAACCTTATGAAGTATATACAACTGTTGTCCTTATTTTACAAATGAGGTAGAGAAGTTAAGGAGCATGCCCAAGTCATCACAGCTGGTAAGCAGCATACCTGTGATTTGAGCACAGACCAGAAAGTCTGACTCTAGAACCTTCCATCTTCAAAGTACTATGTTGTACTGTCTCTCAGAGAGAGAAAAAGCTAGATATTCCTGTTTCCATTTATTTTTATACAGTATATAGAGCTACTACAAAGGACTTGCTGCTTCCTAATTTCTGAGTTAGGAACTACAATGTTGATGGTTATCTTTAATATGTACACATTATATACTCAGTTTATACCACAGACTGATCATAAACCTGAAGAAGACAGACTGCAGGTAGGAGCCTCTTTGAAGCAAGTTGCATCAAATTTTCACCAGCTGCACCAAAACTAGAAGCTGAGTGACCTCTCCTGCTCCCAGAAAAGAAGATGTTTTTGCTTTTTTAAAAAGTGAAGCGGCTGGGCACAGCGGCTCACACCTGTAATCTTAGCACTTTGGGAGGCCGAGGGGGGCGGATCACCTGAGGTCAGGAGTTCGAGACCAGCCTGGCCAACATGGTAAAACCCCGTCTCTACTGAAAATACAAAAATTAGCCGGGCATGGTGGTGTGCGCCTGTAATCTCAGCTACTCAAGAGGCTGAGGCAGGAGAATGGCTGGAACCTGGGAGGCAGAGGCTGCAGTGAGCCGAGATCATGCCACTGCACTCCAGCTTGGGCAAAAGAGTGAGACTCCATCTCCAAAAAAAAAGTGGGCTGGGCGCGGTGGCTCACGCCTGTAATCCCAGCACTTTAGGAGGCTGAGGCGGGCAGATCACGAGGTCAGGAGATTGAGACCATCCTGGCCAACATGGTGAAACCCCCTCTGTATTTCTTTTTAAAAAAAAAAAAAAAAAAGTGAAGCAAGGGGAAGATAGACTGGTGGGGTATGGAGCTGACTCAGCAAATGAAAGTTATATGTGACCTGTGCCAATGGGAAGACAGAGACTAGCTACCTTTTCTGGATCATGTCATTTTACATGAGTAGGTATAGACTTGTCCAAATGAGCTATTTGCATAGACTTCATAAAAAGTAGAAAGTATATGAAAATGCTTATTTGCTTGCTTGGCTCTGAGTAGACTAAATTTCTTGATAATTTAGAAGAGGGTATGTGTGTGTACATACAGGTTGAGAATCTTATCTGCAATGCATGGGGCCTGAAGTGTCTCAGATATGGGTGTTTTTGGATTTTGGAACATTTGCACATACATAATTAGATATCTTGGAGATAAGGCCCAAGCCTAAATATGAAATTCCTTTGTTACATATATACTCTATGTACATAGCCTGAAGATATTTTACACAGTATCTTCAATAATTTTGTGCATGAAACAAAGTTTTGACTTCGACCCATCACATGCAGTCCGATGTGGAATTTTTCACTTGTAGTGTCATGTTGGCACTCAAAGTGTTTTGAATTTTAGAGCATTTCAGATTTTTGAATTAGGGATGCTCAATCTATGTATTTGACTTCATCCTTCTGGATAGTATATTTTTTAGTAAACTTTTCAGAAAGTTTGAGGTTTACAAAAAAATAACAAAGAAAGTATAGTTCCCATGTACCCTAGACCCAGTTTCCCCTGTTGTTAACATCTTACATTATATGATACAATTGTCACAATGAATGATCCAGTATTGATACATGATTATTAAGTAACAAAGTCCACACTTTATTCAGATTTTGGTAGTTTTTTTTAGCTTATGTCCATTTTTCTGTTCCAGGATCCCATTCTGGTTACATTATATTTAATCATGTCTATTTAGGCTCCTCTAGTTTGTGACAGTTTCTCAGACTTTCCTTGTTTTTGATGATCTTGTGAGTTTTGTTTTATTTTGGTTTTTTGTTTTTGAGACAGAATCTTGCTATCACCCAGGCTGGAGTGCAGTGGCGCGATCTTGGCTCACTGCAAGCTGTGCCTCCTAAATTCACGCAATTCTCCTTCCTCAGCTTCCCAAGTGGCTGGGATTACAAGTACCTGCCACCATGCCCAGCTAATTTTTGTATTTTTAGTCAAGATGGGGTTTCACCTTGTTGGCCAGGGTGGTCTCAAACTCCTGACTTCAAGTGATCCACCCACCTCGGCCTCCCAATGTGCTGGGATTACAAGTATGAGCCACTGTGCCCAGCCTGTACGTTTTTTTGTTTACGTGTTTGTTTGGAGACAGGGTCTTGCTCTGTCATCCAGGCTGAAGTGCAGTGACATGATCACAACTCACTACAGCCTTGACCTCCTGGGATCAGACGATCCTCCTGCCTCAGCCTCCTGATTAGCTAGGACCACAGGCATGCACCACCACACCTAATATTTTTTTTTTAATTATTTGTAGAGGCAGGGTCTTCCTGTGTTGCCCTGGCTGGTCTTGAATTCCTAGACTCAGGTGATCCTCCTGCTTCGGCCTCCTAAAGTGCTGGGATTACAAGGTGTGAGCCACTGAGCCTGGCAGACCTTGTGAGTTTTGAGGACCCTGGACAAGTATTTTGTAGGATGCTCCCTATTGGACATTTGTTAGATGCTTTTCTCCTGATAAGCTGAGGTTATGGGTTTTGGGGAGGAAGACCACAGAGATAAAGTGTCATTTTTTTTTCTTGTCAGAACTATGATTCACTTGTAAAGTGTCGTTTTCATCACTTCACATCAACATGATCTGTCACTATTGATACTGCCCTTGATCATTTGGATGAATTAGTGTTTGTCAGTTTTCTTCACAATACAATTCTTCTCTTTCCTTTTTTCCCCCTTAATGATGTTTTCATCAGTCCACTACAGAGTTACTCTTTTTTCCCCCTTTCCATACTGTGTTCTTTAGAAGGAAGACGCTTTATGTAGCCCACACTGAAGGAGTGGGGAGTTAGCTTCACCCTCCTTGCGGGTGCCTACATAAATCATTTGGGAATCTTCATGGAAGATTTGTCTCTCTTCCTCATTTATTTACTTAATCATTTATATGTAAGTATAGATTCATGGATATTTATTGTGTACTTTGGATTATAAACCAATACTATATTTGGTTGCCCTAATTGTTTCAGCTTTAGCTATTGGGAGCTCTTTCAGTAGGCTCCTGTGTCCCTTTGACACACCCCCATTCTAGTATTTTTTGGATTTTGGTTTTTGTTTGTTTGCTTTGTTTGTTTTGAGACAGAGCCTTGCTCTGTCGCCCAGGTTGGAGTGCAGTGGTGCAATCTCCTCTCACTGCAACCTCTGCCTCCCGGATTCAAGTGATTCTCATGCCTCAGCCTCCCGAGTAGCTGGAATTAGAGGTGGGTGCCACCTTGCCCAGCTAATTTTTGTGTTTTTAGTAGAGATGGGGTTTCTCCATGTTGGCTAGGCTGGTCTCAAACTCCTGACCTTAAATGATACCCCCGCTTTGACCTCTGGTTTTTGTTTTTGAGCACCTTCTTACTTTTGCACTATAAGATGCTTCAGGCTCATTTTGTACATTTCCTTCCTCAATCTCAGGATCATTTCTCCAAGGAGCCCTGTTTGCTTTTATTGGAGAAGGGAATTAGGTCTGGGTGGATAGTGTTATTTTTAAGGCAACTTTTTCTGTTACTTTTTTTTTTTTTTTTTTTTTTTTTTAATGCAGTTGTGTACCAAGTGGCCAAAAGTAGTCCCATTCTTCCTGCAACTTTAGAGTAAGGCTGGAATTCTTTGAGCAGCAGGAGTGGTAGTGCATAGGGGTAGGGCAGAGAACCAGGTCTCAACTCTGCATTAGGTCAGGTCATTCATTATTAGGGAGGGTCACTAAAAGCACTCATTTGAACTGTACTTCTATCTTTAGCAAGACTATGGTTGAAAATGAAGAGTCTATCAATTACAGTCCTTTCACGAGGACCTTCCTGATAAATTGTTGTTAGTGGTTACTTCCAGGAAAATTGTCCCTGAGATAAATTTGTGAGCTTTCATCAGAAAACAAATGACGTCTCTTTTAGTCTTCTAATTTTGGCTTCCAGAAAACTTAAAACCAAATTTATTATGCAGATATAATTTGCTCAATTCAGGTTCTTGAATAAGACTTGTTTCTTCCCTCAGGTGAACTCTATTCCATTTTATTCCTAATTGCCTTACTGACCTGAGCTACTTATACATTGTTTTGAAGTGTTACCTTGAATGTTTGGTAAAGGAATGAGAGCAGGCTTCAGTAGCAAGACCTGCTATAAAATCTGTTTCTAGCCACTGCCTAGCATGGTCCAAGAAAATCCAGTTTTAAATGGGTTTATCTTCCCAGTTACCTGTCTTCTCACTTCCCACAGGTTCAGTGTGAGTATTCACATACTCTTGATACCGCCTACTCTGCATATACAATTAACAGTTATTTTCCTACCTTTTTTTTTTTTTTGAAATGGAATCTAGCTTTTTTGCCCAGGCTGGAATACAGTAGTACAATCTCGGCTTCCTGCAACCGTCACCTCCCAGGTTCAAGTGATTCTCCTGCCTCAGGCTCCTGAGCAGCTAGAATTAGAGATGCCTGCCACCATGCCCAGTAAATTTTTTATTTTTGACAGAGATGGGGTTTTGCCATGTTGTTCAGGCTGGGCTCAAACTCCTGACCTCAAGTGATCTGCCCACTTCAGCCTCCCTAAGTGCTGGGGTGACAGGTGTGAGCCACCATGCCTGTCCTCCCTACTTTTTTTAGGTAGGCCCTGGGGGAACTTGTAGCATCATCACACGCTATTTCTGGAAGGTAAATTTCTTGTTGATAAAAGGTACAGGCTGCAGTGGTGGGCCCTTTGCCTTCAGCGTCTTGAAATTTGAGTTTTTGCCTTAGAATGAGTCTTTAATAATCTTCAGATGTCATAGAGAGAAGACACAATGCAAATGGTTCTTCCATGATTGCAGTTCCTTAGTACAACATGGTGGGGAACAATTTAAATAGTATTTACCCCTTCAGAGTACCAGTTGGAGATGTGATTTTCCTGGAGTTTTTCAGAAAAACAGAGCAAATTTCTTTTCTTTTTCTTTACTTTTTTTTTTTTTTTTTTTTGACAGAATTTCGCTCTTTTTGCCCAGGGCTGAAGTGCAGTGGCACGATATTGACTCACCACAACCTCTGCCTCTTGGATTCAAGCAATTCTCCTGCCTCAACCTCCCATGTAGCTGGGATTACAGGCATGCTCCACCACATCTAATTTTGTATTTTTAGTAGAGATAGGGTTTCACCATGTTGGTCAGGCTGGTCTTGAACTCCTGACCTCAGGTGATCCACCTGCCTCAGCCTCCCAAAGTGCTGGGATTCCAGGCATGAGCCACCGTGCCTGGCCAACATAGCAGATTTAATTCATTTTGTAAGGTACTTTTAGCAATGCCTTATAATATGAGTTTTATGACCTGCATTTAAGCTTCTTTATGATGTAGAGAGACTCCTCTCCTTAAATTAAAAGAAAAAAAAGTTTTTGAAGGACACTGTTAATATCTTAGAGGAAAATAAACAGATTATAATCTATTCTTCCAGGAAATAAGGTGGTTGGGCAAATGTGTGCCAAATCCCGCAAGCCCTGTTAAATTGAGTTGTTTGTCCTAGGCCAATGACTTAGTCTCTTTCCTTGCCTTAGCATGGAGATGATGAAATATATGATGACTCTTTTCAGTACTTTAACCTTGATGCTTATCACAGAAGTGAGTATCTGTGTGGGTCAACTGATTCTGAAGAAAGGAAGAGAGGCACCACACTGGTGACTACACATTACTTAGTGATTTGGTTAGTCCGCAGACCTTTTTGACTTATATGTGTGTATGCAAGGCTCTAAAGTACTTTTTGGCTGGGCATGGTGACTCATGCCTCTAATCCCAGCATTTGGGAGACTGAGGTGGGAGAATCACTTGAGCTGGAGTTTGAGACCAGCCTGGGCAACAGAGGGAGACCCTGTCTCTACAAAAAAGAAGACAATTAGTCGGATATGGTGGTGCACACCTGTAGTCCCAGCTAATTGGAAAACTGAGGCAGGAGGGTAGCTTGTGCCTATGAGGTTGAGGCTGCAGTGAGCTGTGATTATGCAACTGCACTCAAGCCTGGGCAACTACTTGAGCCCACGAGGTTGAGGCTGCAGTGATCCAGTATCTACTACATGATTGTGGCACTGCATTCCAGCCTGGATGACAGAGTGAGGCCCTGTCTCAAAAAAAAAATGTAAAAATAAAGTAGTCTTTTTTTGTGCTGCTTCTTTCAGTTTATGATTCAGAAAAAGTATCACAGGAACAAGAGGCCTTTAGGAATCTTCAAGGCTAAATTTCCCTCGAAGATTGTTTAGCTGTTGCTAACTTCAAGGTTTTTACCTTGTGGCTGCCTGCTGATCTCTCTAAGGTGGAGAATGCAGACTGATTAGCGCTGTTACACTTGAGAGGATTCTCAACTCTGATTTGTACTGATCAAAAGATTCCAAAGATTCTTTTAGTCTTTCTTGGCCTCTATATATTCCACTTCATTCAGACATTCCTTTTGGGGGAAGGTAGATGGGATGTGGAAAGAGTGAGTTTTAGACATTTCTCAAATCCACATAACACTATTTATATCTATGTTTTATTTTTTATTTTTTATTTTATTTTTTATTTTTGAGACAGTTTCACTCTTGTCACCCAGGCTGGAGTACAATGATGTGATCTCAGCTCACTGCAGCCTCTGCCTCCCAGGTTCAAGTGATTCTCCTGCCTCAGCCTTCTGAGTAGCTGAGATTATGGGTGCACGCCACCACACCCAGCTTATTTTTGTATTTTTAGTAGAGATGGGGTTTCACTGTGTTGATGAGGCTGGTCTTGAACGCCTGATCTCAGGTGATCCACTCACCTCGGCCTCCCAAAGTGCTGGGATTACAGGTGTGAGCCACTGCGCCTGGCTATTTATTGAGACATGTTCTTAATCTGTTGCCCAGGCTGGCATGCAGTGGCATAATCACCGCAGCCTCGAACTCTGGCTCAAGTAGTCCTCCCATCTCAGCCTCCTGGGTAGCTGGGACCACAGGTGCATGTCAGCTGCACCTAGCTAATTTTATTTTTTGCACAGACGAGATCCCACTATATTACCCAGGCTGGTTTCAAACTCCCAGGCTCAAGTGATCCTCCCACCTTGGCTTCCCAGAGTGCTGGTATTACACGAGTGAGCCACCATGCCTGGCCAACACTATTTATTAACCATGGTAATGGATAAGTTACTAAGTTTTCTCATTAGTAAAATAGGGATAACAAGACCAGTTTCCATGGAGTTGTTGAGAAGATTAAAGATTATGTTTGCAAAGTGTATAACATGATTCTTTAATCCTTTTATTTTTCCAGACCACTCAGTTGCAGAACCCCAAGCTCCAATCAGTTCATGCATGTGCCTTTTCTTTGCTTCTGCATCCTGGCTACCAGGTTTTACCACTAGAAATTTGTGGTTCGTCATCTTAGCTGAGATCTCAGTGCTATCTAGCAGTCATTCTATGTGATGTTAGTCAGTTTTCTTTCTGTCCTCTGCAGAGGGCAAAATTGTTGGCCCAGAAGAACTTGGTTCTATAGACATGTTTTGTTTTCCTTGAGATAGTTTTTCAAATGTTGAGATTGGTTGTAAAGATTTAAAAATTAGGAGATTTCAAATAAAAGTTAAAAAATATCTAGCTTCTCTTGAAAAACTGGATGATCTGAAAACCTGGAGTGCCATGGTAGTCATTGGCTTTTCCTATGACACAGGCCATCTTTTCTAGTTTGCCATGTATGACTTGTGTTGGTATGTGTTGGTCCAGTAGACTCAGTATGTTTCTCACTTGATCTCTGTGGGCATTTGCTTTTTAGTTTTGTCCTGTAGACTCTACCTCCTTAAAATCCCTTAAACTCTTCAGTTAATGCATTAGTAAGAAATTTTTTAATTAAATAAAATTTAATAAAATTTAAAATTATTTTAATTATGTAAAATCTGTCCCTTTCTCTCTATACTGAAGGCCCTTCTCCTTTCTTACCTGGAGTACTGGAATAATGTCCCAACCTACCTCCTTATCTCTAGTGTTCTCTCTAGTCTGTCTTCATAGTACAGGTGGCTTCATCTTGGAGAGGTACTGGCCAGATCATGAACTAGACTAGCACATCTCTACTATGTGCTATTCTAGTTCATGATCTGGCCAGTACCTCTCAGGCACTTAACCTCTCTGGGCCTCAGTTTCCTCCAGTGGAACACAGGGGAAATAATTTTTGCCAGCAGGGTTATAGTGAGGATTAAATTTAAAATGCTTATAAAGCAGTGATACAGTATTTTATACTTAGTAAGTGTTCAGTAAATATTAGTTGTTAGTAATATGATAATGCCATATTTTCATTTATGTTTTTCTGGACCCAGGCCTTCATATTTGCTGTCTCTTCTACCCTGAATGTCTTTATCTCTCTTCTCCTTGATTGAAATTCATCCTTTAGGATGCAGCTTATGTGTTACCTGCTCCTAGATACACTCCCAGACCCTCCATAATCCCATGGCATCTGTGCATCTGGTAGCATGCTTTGCACATTGCAGTGAAGCGCTCTCTCTTAGCTTTATTGAGGTATAATTGACAAAAATTGTTTACATTCAAGATATGTAATGTTTTGGTATACATATGCATTGTAAAGTGATTACCACCATCAAGCTAATTAATATATTTTATCACCCCATACAAATGTCTAACAAATTAAAAGTTCTCAGTATCACTAACCATCAGGGAAATGCATATCAAAACCACTACAAAGGCATCTCATTTCTTATCACTCTCCTCTTCTTTTAGACTCATAAGCCCTTTGAAGACAGGAACTATCTTACTCATACTTGTATCCCCAGTGACCAGCACTGGTCTAGGTATCGTAAGTGTTTGACAAATTAGGCCGGGTGTGGTGGCTCATGCCTGTAAACCCAGCACTTTGGGAGGCTGAGGCAGGCGGATCACTTGAGGTCAGGAGTTCAAGACCAGGTGCCTGGCCACCATGGTGAGACACCGTCTCTACTGAAAACATAAAAATTAGCTGGGTGTGATGGCACACCCCTGTAGTCCCAGCTACTCAGGAGGCTGAAGCAGGAGAATTGCTTGAACTCAGAAGGTGGAGGTTGCAGTGAGCAGAGATTTCACCACTGCATTCCAGCCTAGGTGACAAAACAAGACTTCATCTCAAAAAAAAAAAAAAAGTTTGACAAATTAATAAATGGTGCTGGATGGCAGAAGACAGTTGACTAATAGTGACTACTGTTATGATTAGGGAATTTAGAAGATGTGCCACAAAACTTTTTTTAGGTAGTCTGTCATTTCAAATTTATCTAGTAGTGAAAACTTTTCTTTAGTTATTATAAGTTTTTTCTAAAATGAAATAGCTTTATTATTATTTTTGACCGTAAGCAATACATGCCTTTTTTTCTTTTTCTTTTTTTTTTTTTTGAGACAGTCACTCTGTCACCCAGGCTGGAGTGCAGTAGTGCAGTATTGGCTCACTGCAACCTCCGCCTCCCAGGTTCAAGCGATTCTTCTGCCTCAGCCTCCCAAGTAGCTGGGATTACAGGCATGTGCCACCATGACTGGCTAATTTTTTTTTTTTTTTTTTTCGTATTTTTAGTAGAGACGGGGTTTCACCATGTTGACCAGGGTGCTCTCAATCTCCTTACCTCAGGTGATCTGCCCTCCTCGGCTTCCCAAAGTGCTGGGATTCCAGGCATAAGCCACCACGCCTGGCTGAGCCACCACATCCGGCTACACGCCTTTTTTAAAAATGGGGGAAAAAAATTAATAATATAAAGAGAAAGTCTCACTCCTCAGAAATAACTACTGTTATAAAGTGCTTTTAAATGTATAAGCTTAAATGTGTGCTACTTTCCTGCTTAAAATTTCCCCTTAAAAGAATTATGTTTTAACAAATAGCATTAGGACATCCAGTTTAATATAATTAAGCCACTATTTTTGTGTTCCACATTGCAAAGTAGCTTCCAGTCTTAAGTGATGAAATGTGCCTTCTACTAAGACAGCCATGTGCTCTAGAAGAGAAGGCTGAGATCCAGGCTGTTAAATTACCATGGAATTCCCTTGCTTTCTATGTGGGCATTTACTTACCAATGTATGCCCTTTCTTCTGTGCTGATAGGCCATTATCTGGTAATAGAGCAGTTTAACTGCTCTGGTAATAGAGCAGCTTTAGCAGAAGACTAAAGCTAAGGATCTAGAAGAAAGAAGTAATCATTTATAGAAGCCAAGGATATCTTTTGTTTTAGGATAAATTTCTTCTTCTTTTTTTTGTTTTTGTTTTTGTTTTTGTTTTTTGAGACAAGATCTTGCTCTGTCACCCAGGCTGCAGTGACAGAGTAAGCTTCCCAGTAGCTGGTACTATAGGTACGCACCACTACATCTGGCTAATTTTTTTTTTTGGAGACAGTCTCGCTCTGTCGCCAGGCTGGAGTGCAGTGGCGTGATCTCGGCTCACTGCAACTTACACCTGTCATGTTTAAGCAATTCTCCTGCCTCAGCCTCCCGTGTAGCTGGGATTACAGGCATGCGCCACCATGCCCAGCTAATTTTTGTATTTTTTAGTAGAGATGGGGTTTCACCATGTTGGCCAGGATGGTCTTGATCTCTTGACCTCGTGATCCACCCGCCTCGGCCTCCCAAAGTGCTGGGATTACAGGCGTGAGCCACTGTGCCTG
>CAUYQU010038831.1:0-22417 GCA_963574635.1 Cheracebus regulus
TTTATTTATGAGTTTCCGGTGTGCTGCTGCCTTTTTTTTTTTTTCTTCTTTTCAGGGCTGCCCTGCCCAGCAAGGAGGCTGCCCAGTCCCTGTCTGCCTGCAGAGGCTTTGCTGAGCTGCTGTGGGCTCCACCCAGCTGCCGTGTGAACTTCCCTGCAGTCCTGTTTATTTGGGTGTAATTAGACCTGCCTCGGCAATAGTGGCCCTCCTCTCTAATGGCGGATTACCTCGGCAGTGGCGGGTTGCCTTGGCAACAGCAGGCTTCCTCTGCAATGGCGGACTTCCTCTGTTGTGGTGGAGTGCCCCGTAATGGCGGACACCCCTCCCCCACAGAACTGGACCATCCCGGGTTCAGCTGCGCCCGCTGCGAAACTCTTAACCAAGAGCGTTTCCAATTGCTGTTTTAGCCTAGCCTGATCACCTGGCTCGCTGTCTCAGAGCCTTTTGTTTTTTTAGTTGAATGGTCAACTCCCAGGTGTTCCAGTTGCCTGTTGTAAAGGCACCGGGATCTGTTTGATTTCCCCTGTGCGGACACACTGCGCAGGCTGAAACAGCGGCGCTGCGATTCGTAGCGCTTTTTTGCCTGGGGATCTCCTGGGCTGGCTCCCTGCTTCAGTCCCCTTTTTAATCTGCCTTCCCGTAGCTCCACTCATCAGTTAAAAGGGCACACAGACCAGTGTATTTTGTACAGATACCCGCCACGCCGCAGCACCGGCAAAGCAGCCGTGCCGGCCGAAACAGCCGCGCCAGCCAAAACAGCCGCACTAGCGACCCGTGGGGCTGCTCCGCCTAGGAATCTCCTGGTCTGGGGGTAATAAAAATCCATCTGGGAATGCGGCGTCCACTCACCCTCTGCACTTTCACTGGGAGCTGCAATCCTGAGCTGCTCCTAATCCGCCATCTTGGATCTCTCCCGAGTCTATATTCTTAAGAGTTCTTTTAATTCCTTATTAAAGAAACACATCTTGTATTCTCCAATCTTCTATTATTAAATACTTTTCATATTAAAATTGTCTGTGCATACTGTGATATGGTTTCTCTCCCATGGTTTGACCTAGACTAATATTGATACCCGTTCCCAGAACTACAATTGCCAAGATAGGATTTTGCTGTTGGTTTAATCTTGCTCTTAAACTTGAGTAAGTTCTGACTTCCTTGCCAAGTTGAAATGAGATGCCAGTAATCTATGGTATGCACTATCATCACAAGTAATCAAGCTATTATCTGGATTGAGTGTGATAAAAACTAAAACACACTGCTTTGGGAGCTCAAATGGTTGCTGTTCTTAAGGTTCGTCACGGTAATGATGACTATGAGGCAAGATGAGCTTTATGAGCCCATTTGAAGCTTACAGAATAAAAAAGACAAGCTCAGATTTTGAGAACCAGCTCAAGTCATGCTGTGAGACTTCCATGGCAGACTTAAGACAATGTTTTAAGTTTTGTAACTATTTGGCTTATATTGCTAAGAATCAAATGTAAAATTTAGTTCTGGCATGTAGGAGACTGGTCAGAGTGATGGAAAAAAGTATAGGAAAGACACAAATTTTCTTGGAAGGCTGGGAGGTTTTGCAAAAGCTTCAAGAAAGGATTATGGCTGAAGACAACAGCCTAATCCTCTTACCTTGAGCTAATGGCAGAGGGCAGATAACAAGGGAGTGCAAATAAATTTATCTAGGTAAGTTTGTTTACCTATTTTTCCGGAAACCAACCTGTGATCATCCAAGTGCAGGACTGTCCCCTTCTGAGGGTGGGGTGGTCAACAATGTTAATCACCCACAAATGGTGCTTGCTCTAGGCCTTTGTCATTAATTCTGTACTAAATAAATGCAAGTGTCTCTGGCTTTTTGGAACCCTGCAGTCCCCTCACCTCACTCACAGGCAGATATCTGTATCTGCCTACTCCATTCACTTGTCATTAGGCCAGAGTCTGCGGGACAGACTTGACAGCTGGTGCCCCTATGTCAGGAGCACTGCAAGGGGTCCCGACAGAACTTTCAAAACGAAGGTGGAGACACTGCCCAATCAGTAAGTCACCAGTGCCCCCTCAGGATTTCCAAGTTTAAGGAAATTGTTCAGGCTAAGGGTCCAACATGGAACGATAGTTATCCAACAAAAACAATACATAAAAGTATTGAAACAGCTGCCTAAGGCTAGCAGAGCCTTGATGTCACAGGCTCAATAAAGGGACCTAATTCAAACTGTTGTTTCCTATATCCCATGGTTCCCAGAAGAAGGTACGCTAGTCACAGAGCTCTGGGAACAAATGGGAGAAATCTTAAACAGCATCATGCACAAGGGCAATGGGTCCCACTCTACACAGACGAGCCTAAAAAGGGAAGGGAGGAGGAACTGTCACCTACCTCACCTCCTCCCCCTTCTCCCTCAGCACCCCCAGTACAGAGTAAAAGTGCCACAGAAGAAACGGAGGTTTTGCCTGAGTCTCCTCCTCCAATAAGTTGGAAAAATTACAAGGGATATGCTACAGCTATGGGACCCTGTCTTAGGCAAGCAGCATTAGAAGGGGAACTCTTGGCCTGCCTAGTAATGCAAGATCAACAAGGCAATCACATATGAACCCATTTCTTTTGATGCTCATAAAGAGAAAAGAAAGAGCATTAGAGAAAACCAAGCTACTAGCCCATTTACGAAAGGATTAATTGAAGCCATAGCAGACAACTTCCATATGAACCCATGGGACAGGTCAGTTCTAGCTAAAACAACTTAAGATGCCAGTCAGTACCTCCTCTGGAGGGTGGGATTTGATGAATTCTGTGAACGGCAAACCCTTTTCTAATAATTGCCACTGTTATCCTCCCCTACCCCCAAATGAGGCTCTCTCAAAATCCTATTTGGGTAGAACAGGAACCTTTACAGGGAGAGAAATTACAATGACTTCATGAATTAGTTGAGGAGCAATTAAAAGCTGGCCATATGGAACCATCTTACAGCCTTTGGAATTTGCCCATTCTCGTCATTCCCAAAAGGTCTGGCAAATGGAGACTTCTGTGTGACTTATGGGCTATTAAAGCTAACCTGCAGCCTGTGGAGCCTCTTCAGCAGGGTCTCCCTTACCCTGTAGTGATTCCTCGAGATTGGCCTGTGGTCGTTATTGACTTAAAAGACTGATTCTATACTATTCCCCTTGCAGAACAGGACAGAGAAAAATTTGCATTTACAATACCAGCTACAATAATGAAAGACCAGCTGGCAGATTTCACTGGAAAGTGCTTTCGCAAGGAATGCTGAACAGTCCCACCATTTGTCAGTACCATGTAAATCAGGCTTTGCTCCCCAGTAGGAAAGAATTTCCTAATTACAAGATTATTTATTTGATGGATGATATTTTATTAGCAGCCTCAACGGAGCCAGTACTTTTAAGTTGATATGCCTCTGTCCAAGAGGTTTAATCATAGTGTCTGAAAAAGTACAAATGTCCTCTCCTTGTAATTAACTTGGATACATACTAACTTCACACTCAGTAAGACCCCAGAAGGTTAAATTAAATACTAGCAACTTATATACCTTAAATGATTATCAAAAATTACTGGGCAATATTCACTGGTTTTGCCCCACCTTGGGCATAACTATTGACAAATTATAGAACCTGTTTTCTATCTTAAAAGGCAACACAGCCCTAGATTTCCCCAGGTATTTAACCCCCACAGCAAAAATGGAAATTGAGGAAATAGAGCAAGCTATTTCTCAGAGCTATTTCAACTCGATCACATAGACCCATAATATTCAGCACAATTGTTTATTTTTCCTATTAAACATTCCTCAACAAGATTAATAGGACAGATGGCCCCAGGGCTACATTTCCTAGAATGGGGTTTTGCTCCCATACCAGGACTAAAACACTATCTCCCTATATCCAGCTAGTTAGTGAAGTCATGTATACGGGCTGCAGATGATGCAATCTGTTGCTAGGTTATGACCCTGACGTCATAAGAATTCCCTTGAGTGAAAAGCAATTCGAAGCAGTATTGCCCCATCTCTAGATCTTCAGATAGCACTCTCTGATTATGCAGGCCATATAGAGCATGTCCTTCCTACTGACAAACTACTTCAGTTCTTATATAGATTCCTGTAGTTTTGCCTACAAAAGTAGTTCACTCCCCATACCTAATGCTTTAATGCTTTTTACTGAGGGCTCTGGTAAAAATGGAAAAGCAGCTGTTTGGTGGGAACCACGTAACTCCCTCTCTCGATCTGGATTTACCAGCACTCAGAGAGCTGAGGTTTGAGCCTTAATACTGGCCCTGGAAACCTTTTTGGCTCAGTCCATCAATATTGTTAGTGACTCTGCTTACTCTGTTTATTTGTTGCAGAACCTTGAGATAGCCCTCATTAAGTCCACTCTGGAGCCCACTTGGTGTGCTCTTTTTCTTCTACTTCAGCAATTGCTAGATCTACAAACAGATTCCATTTTTATGACACATATTCGAGCCACAGCTCACTGCCTGGCCCACTGGTTTATGGCAATGATCATGCAGACCTGCAGGTTATGACATCACTGCTTAACCAAGCCACCCAATTGCATCAATTTCCCCCCCAAATTGGAGAAACTTAGCTAAACAATTTCAGCTTACCCAAAAACTAGCCAAACAAATCATCCCTCAATGCCCAGATTGCCATCTCACAGGCACATCCCCCTATTGTACAGGTGTTAACCCTAGAGGACTAGAACCTAATCAGTTATGGCCAAATGATGTTACACACGTCCCTGAATTTGGTAAACTAAGATATGTACACATACCCATTGATACCATTCTCATGTAATTAGCATACATGCTCTTCCTGGAGAGTTCACCAGATATGTTATTAACCATCTTCTTTTAACTTTTGTGTTTATGGAGCAGCACACAAAAAGGAAAACTGATAATGGCCCAGCTTATGCCAGCTCACAATTCAACAATTTTGTCACACATGGAACATCCAACATTCCACAGGTATCCTGTATAACCCCCAAGGACAGGCCATAGTAGGATGTGCCCACTCCACCATTAGAAATATGCTCAGAAAACAAAAAAAAAAAGGGGGAATGTGAGTAAGGACCCTGCAACACTACAAGCACAAGACTTATTTACTCATAATATCTTAAATTTAAATGACAAATTTCAATCAGCTATAGAAAAGCACTATACCTCTCAAGACATAAAACCCGCAGATTTATGAAAAGATGTGAATAGTGATGTATGGTATGGTCAGAACGATTTGCTAACATGCAGAAGAGGAAATGCTTGTGTTCACACCCCATCGGGCCCTCTTTGGATTCCAGCACCCTGCATCAAACCACACCATGACATGGCTGAGACCCAACCTGGTACCAGAAATGAAGGAAATGACCCTGCAGGATCTGCAGCTCTGTGCGACGCAGCTTCCTCAGATGACACAAGCCCCTGACATTTCCTGGGAAATGTTGAAGAAGACAACTCAGGAGGCTGAGCCAATCCTGCCCCAGACACAGACACCATGAACTCCAAATAATTTGTTCCTTGCTATGCTCTCTGTTGTACATTGCAACTCTCATAGGGTATTAACCTTTCTTATGCTGTCACTCTGCCTGCTACCTGTATCTGCTACACTCTATTGAGCCCATCTTCTAAATCTGCTTTTTTCCTACCCTGTTACTTGGGCAGACACCCCCTTCCCAGCCTCTAACAACAGAACTGCTTGGCTAGCAAGGATAGACACAGCCCCAGTGGGGTCCCTCAGTAATGGCATACATTGGACTGAGGTATCAGGTAACACTATATGTCACTTCTTGATTGGAAAAGAATGTTACTGAGTACACTTATGTTTGTCTTATGTTATTTACTAATTCTAGGATGCAAAGCTGGAACACGACTTCTAACTGCTGCGCCTGACAAACCTGTTGCTGCACACATCTGTACTCTTCAATCAACAAAACCTGATGCAAAAAGGAGAGTAAGGAGATCAGTCAGGGTGGTGGGAAAAATTACAGGAAAGATGCAAACCTTTTTGGAAGGCTGGGAGGTTTTGCAGAAGCTTCAGGAAAGGATTATGGCTGAAGGCAGCCTAATCCTCTTACTTTGAGCTAATGGCAGAGGCAGATTACAAGGGAGTGCAAAGGAACTATCTACATAAGTTTGTTTACCTATTTCTCCAGAAACCAAACTTTGATCATCTGCACAAAGGACTGCCCCCTACTTGGGCAGGGGAATCAACAATGTTAATCACCCATAAATGGTGTTTGCTGCGGGGCCACACTTTCTCATCAGGGGTACTAAGCGCTGTGGTCCCTGAGCCATGCTCACAGGCAAAATACCTGTGTCTGGTCTGTGTACTCCCTTCGTTTGCTGCTGCTCGGCCAGAGTCTGCGGGACAGACTTGCCACTGGCTGGCCAAACTACAGTAACAGGTGAAGTCATAGTCTCACTGAGTTCCACTTGTGAACCTGACTCATTCATTTGAAAAAGATGAAACCTGAAACATGGAATGGGGAAATCTCATTTAACCCAGATGAAACTGACAATTTTGTATTCAGGTCACTCTGAGCCCCCCACACTAGTGGAAGGAGCATGCTGTTGTGAGTCTCAGGATCCTGTTCTTCCTTCAAATCACAGACTTAAAATTGTTTGATTAGCAGATGTCTAGAAAGGTATGATGGCTAGCTTTTTGTGTCAACTTGAAGGATATTTTTAGGTGAGATCTGAATTTAAGTCAATGGATTCTGAGTAAAGCAGATTGCTCTTCATAATGTGGGTAGACCTAATCCAGTCAGTTGAAGGACTGAACAAAGACTGATCTTCCCTGAACATAAGGGAATTCTGCAGCAGCAGCCATTGGACTTAAACTGCATGTGCTCTTCTTCCTGGATCTCCAGCCTGCCCACCCAATCTGGAGATGTTGTACTCTTTCTATAGAAAGGTATAGATATAGACATAGGTATAGATATTGATATATATCATCTGTTACTTCCATTTCTCTGAAGAATGCTAATATAAAAGGGGACACTCAGTTTCTTCAAGACACATCACAGTTACTCCCTGTTTCCTCTTGACTTGACTAATGTCAAACCTCGGCATTCTCCAAGGAGATAAGTACAGTTGACCCTTGAACAATATGAGTTTGAACAGTGAGTTCACTTACATGCAAATTATTTTCAATAAATATCTTGAAAACATTTTTGCAGATTTGCAACAATTTGAAAATACTTATAGATGAGCTGTATAACCTAGAAATATCAAAAACAATTCAGAAAAACTTAGGTATGACATTGATGAATAAAATATGTGTAGATAACTAGTCCATTTTGTCATTTACTACAATAAAATATACACAAATCTATTATAAAAAGTTGAAATTTATCAAAACTTACAAAAAAACATACAGATCATACATGGTGCCATTCACAGCTGAGAGAAACCTAAAGATACAGTATTAAATCATAACTACATCTGTAGTAATTTCATAGCCGACTCCTGCTGCTATTGTGATGAGCTCAAATGTCGTGAGTACAGGCTTGAACGTCGTGTGACAATAATCATCTCCTCATGAGAAGTTTGCCTCTCCAAGTAAATTGTAAATGTTGGTAAAAAAGTGATCTCTCCTGGTTCTTGTGTATTTTTCATCATGTTTACTACAATACTGTAAACCTTGAGTGACACCATGAGACCCATATGAAATGCTACTTGTGATGCTGGAAGTGCTCCCAGGAAGTAGAGAAAAGTCACAACATTATAAGAGAAAAGTTGAAATGCTTGATATGTACTACAGGTTGAGGTCTACAGCTACAGGTGCCTGTCATTTCAAGATAAATGAATCCAGCCTAAGGACCATTGTAAAAGAAGAAAAGGAAATTCACAAACCATCACTGCAGCTCCGCCAGCAGACACAAGAAACCTTACACTTTTTGCAGATTACCCTTTTATCTCATATGGAAAATGAAGCTTTTATTTAACTGCAGGATTCTAACAAGCCCTCAGGCTTATGATCAGGACTTCCCCCATACTCCGAAGCCCTAAAGGGAAAAGACAAATGTCAGTTGTCAATCTTTTGGTTCTACAATAAGAAGGCCTGTAAAACAAGAACCTTTTTTGTACTAATTCTGTTGATGCTTAGTCCCTGAAGTCAGGATGTATCTTGCCAGTGAGGCATTAACTTTTAAAGTTATTTTCCTATTGAAAAATTCCCCTGACCACCCAGAACCCCATGAATTCAACACCAAAGGCATCTAAGTGGTTTACTTTCCCCCAAGCACAATGTCTCCAACTGAACCTCTAGATCAGGTGGTCATAAGCATTTTTAAGGCTCACTACACACAGTACTCTACGAAACAGATTGTCAATGCTATGGAACATAATTCCAATAGAGAGAACATGATGAATGTCTGGAACAGTTATAGCATTGAAAATGCGATTGTTATTACAGAGAATGCCACAAATGCCATCAAGTCCAAAACAATACATTCCTGCTGGCATAAACTGTGTTCAAATGTTGTGCATGACTTCCCAGTATTTATGACAGAGCCAATCAAGGATATCACGAAAGACATTGTAGATATGGGCAAAAAGATCAGGACTGAAGGGTTTGAAGATATGACTCCTGGAGAAAGTTGAGAGTAACAGACACCAGAATGGCAGAATGAACAGAAGAGAACTTGATAGAGATGAGTGCTTTTGAGCCAGTGTCAGAAGATCAGAGAAAAAAGATAGGAGCAGTGCTAGAAAACCAATTAACAGACAATCTGGCAGAAGGAGTTCAAGTATTTAATATTGCTTTGACTTCTTTTATGACCTGGACCCATCTATGATATGGGCACTGAAGCTAAAGCAAATGGTGAGGGATTGATACTGTATAGAAACAATACTAGAGAAATGAAAAAGCAAAAACTGTCAGACAGAAATTACCATGTACTGCTGCAAAATTACACAAAGGGTGCCCACCTCTCCTGCTTACACTTTGAGCTCCTCCACCTCCTGTCTCTCTACCCCAAGCCCTCTCTTTCTTCCTCTCAGCCTATGCAATGTGAAAACTACGAGGATGAAGTTCTTTGTGATGATCTACTTAATGAACAGTTAACATATTTGCTATTTCTTACGATTTTTTTAAATAAAATTTTCTTTCTCTAGCTTACTTTATTGTAAGAATGCAATATGTAAAATAATACATGTAACATGTAAAATAATGTGTTAATCAACTGTTTATGTTATCAGTAAGGCTTCTGATCAGCAGTAGGCTAACAGTAGTTAAATTTTGGAGGAGTCGAAAGCTATCAGTGGATTTTTTGACTAAGGGATAGTGAAAGGAATTGGGTCAAGATCCCTAACCCTACCCCTGAATTGTTAAAGGGTGAACTTTATATACTAGACTTCTGAAGAAAGAGCTTAGACACAAGAAGACTTGCAGAGTGTTGCGATATATATTGACAGAAACCTGGGGCACATGCATAGGAGTGAATTCTAAGGGAATTAACCAATGGGAGTAAGATACAGTAGGTCCTTGAATAATGCCATTTCATTCAATATCATTTTATTATGTAAATGAGAAAAAAAATTATTCTCACCTAAAGGCCACTGTTGTGTTGCGTGTGTGTGTTCTTCCCACATTTGTATGGGTTTTCTCCCAGCACAGCAGGTTTTTTTTACATCCCAAAGATGTTCATGTTAGGTTAATTTGGGTGTCTAAATTGTCCCAGTCTGAGTGAGTATAGATATATGTGTGAATATGTTCTTCAATGGATGGCATCCTGTCCAGGGCTGGTTCTCACCTCGAGCCCTGAACGGCTGTGATAGGCTCTGACCATCCATGTCCCTGAACTGGAATAAATGAGTTGAAAAATAAATGGATGAATGAATGAATATAAATAATTATAAAATAAAAATTCATAAAGTATATAGTAATCATACAGATGCACAACAGTGAGCAGTTCTGCAGGAAAGTGCTCAGTGAACCCACCATATTTTCATTGTAGGTTTTTAAATGTGTAGTGGTACGAGGTGCTTTCTACAATTTTAACTTTGCAAATATTTATTTCTTGATTAAACCTACCATTGCCATGACCACCATCACTCACTCACTGAATCATCAAAAATTGGGTAAATATTCTTAAACTTGTTTTATTACTATTTCTCTAATGAATGTATAGCTCACATTTGTTTCAATGTTTAAACTTAGAAGTATTTTGGTCTTTATTTAGATTTCCATGATGAAAGGCGACAGTAAATGAGTAATCAGGCTAACTACTGTGATACAGATAAGCAACAGGAGGGTCAGGGAATGGGCTAAGAATATACGTGACATCTTTAGATAAATTTAGTGCAGTTATAACTACAAGAACATGTTAAAGGACTCAAGGAGCATTTCTAGTTTTTGAGATTAATTTTATAAAAGCAAATATATCATTTTGATATATCAGCCAGCTTCATGTTAACTAGAAACTTCTTTGATCGCCTAACATGACTTCTGCATTCTTAAAATTTAAAATATCTAAAAAAAAATGAAATTATTTCTAAACCTTTTAATAACCATCTAACTTTAACACTTGCCTTCCTTCAGCCTTTTTAGTTTAGGGTTTGCATCCCTGCAGTCTATTCTCTACTCAATATCTAAAATAATCTTCATATCCCTCTTCTATTGGAAACACAGCAGTGACTTCCAATCACCCCCACATTTAGATAAAAATTGAAACTCCTCATTATCTCCTTCCTGTCTATTTGTGTAATAGAAATATGGGGAAATTGTTTAATAGAAATAATGGGCCCACCAATAAGTTATATGGGGCTGTAACACTTCAGATAAGTTATGTGTTTGCAGGAAAAGAACACACGCACATACACACAAACACACATGCACGCAGAAGTGCACATGTGCCTCTCTGTAATCTATAGTAAGTTCCCAATTTAATTAGCAGGATATATAATCCCAGCACTGGAAAGCTGGCCACACAAATCAGGAGGAGATATAGACTATCGGAATGCATCTCTTGTTCTCAGAGACCTTGAAAGGGGAAGGTTATGATGGATCAGTAACTGGGGCTCATTTGTGACCTGGAAGACTGTCCATAAGATAGCTATTGCCTTCTATTTGGAAAGGAAATGGGCTAGTCTGAAATCACAATATGAATTTTTTCTCCTCATGCTACATCATTAATTAAATACCTTGTTGTTCAATAATTCTTCAGTTTACTTTTTCCAAATAAATTGTAAATAATCAAAAATTTTAATACTGAAAAAAAATCCCTACATTAAAACACTTATTCCAATATTTAAATGTCTTCTCAAAATTGTTTTTATTCTTTATATCCACAAAGATGGGATACAATGAAGTGCTTAGATGTACTATATTATTTCTTCAGTGCCTACAGCCTGTGCTTTCCAGCACTGAAATTGATACAGCTCTTTCAGCAACTTCCAAAGACAGAAACTATTCCAACACTCCTTGGAAGAAGCAATGGTACACATGAAAGTAACACAGGCTATTTCTACAAACATCTACTATAAAACCGACATTATAACTAAATCAATATTCATTAAACAGAAGGAATGTCTTGCTTTGCATTGCCAGTCATGAAGGACACCAGATAATCAACACTAACCTCTCTACCATGTTGGGGAGACAGAGCCGTCAACAATCCTGGTTTCAGTTCACCAGAATAACAACCAGTGCAAGCTCACTATCGAGATTTATTACAAGTGAATATAACCCTAGTTGAAGAAATTTTCCATCAAAATATCAATTATGGCTTTATGATGCTTATATATTTGGGAGGAACTCACTCATATATACATTATTTTTAATAGAGACTATTTGAAATACTCTTTCTTATGGAAAAAATAGTTTTATAATATACATCCTCAAAGTCCCTACTTCTTTCTTTACTATCTACCCAATATGTTTAAAACATCTTAGTTTCGCTTCTTTTTTGAATCTTTCTTACCAGATATTCCAGTGCAGAGTTGAGTGCAGATTATCTTTAGGAATATAATCTCGACTTTCCTTAGGAGAGAATGAGAAAGATAACATTTGTTGGAAGCAAGTCTTCAAGAAAGGTTATTGACTTTGCATAACCCACAATCCCAATTTTCTGCTTAATTCCCTATGTTTAGAATTCTCAGGCTATCTAGAGCCATAGTGATCTAGAAATACTCACATCCATGGGACGTATCTACCTCTTTCCTATGTTTGCCCTAGCTGAAGGATCACACTCCATGAATCCCTGAATAGAAACTTCTGGTAATTGATACCATTATTGGTACACTTAGAATGACAGCAAGGATCAGTATTACCTCAGTAATATCACCCTTTCTGCTAACTTTCCTTCCTTTGGAACTTTCATTTTCCAATCCCTGAAGAACAATTTCAGTTCCAGCATATGCTTTCCTTTCCATGTTGTCTTTACGTGTCTCCTTGGTAGATTCCTCTAATGTTTCATTTTGTCTAAGATTAAAAAAAAAAAATCCTACTTACTTTTACACACAACCTGTGGGCAAGGTGAAATAAAGAAATAAGTCATCCTGTGTTTTTGTAGAGTTGAAACTAGTTTTTACATAGGTTATGCATTTTCACTGTTCCACTTATTAACTGCAAGATTAGTACTTGTATTTTATAAATTTCATATATTCTTTTTCTAAATTTTCATTAATACATTTCTCCTAATATATTCTATTTAGAAGATGGTTAGCTCGCTCACTATAGTTTTCTCATAGGTTTTAATAAAATTATGGCTAGTGTATACCAAGAAGTATTGGGTTTTAAACAATTCTTTTGCGCTTTTATTTCCAGCCCAGAAGATGACATATTTACGTAAAATTAAGGACCTTACTGTTCTTCATTCCTTATTGATTACATTACCTGGAAGGTGAATAGGCCATGATCTGTCTCTATGACATCTACAGCTTTGGCTGAGCTTATCAACTAAACAAATGAGAACCAACTTAAAAGCACATGGTAGGGACAGTGTGAAAGGGTTGGAGGAAAACTTATAGGAATCACCAAGTTAATTTTTTCAGTGTTTAACCTTTGTTACTGCATGAAGTCCAAAACATAATAAAGAACAGAGTCTGGGTCTGCCTACTAAAGACAAATACTTGAATTTAATAACAATGAATAATACCACTAATTCAAAAGCTGAAAACACAACATGTTAATGATTTATAATATTTTATGAGTTCTAATTTAACAATTAAAAACCCTATTTTTCTGCAAAATACTTTTATCCTCAAGTAGTAGACTCTTTCCATGTACTGGATCAAATTCCTAAGACTTTTCCTACATGGTAGCATAAATGTTGAGGTATTTAATAAATAATGAAAGAACCTTGAATCAGAAGCATGTTTCTCAGTTCACAGTTTTTTCTGATGCCTATTGTCAAGCTCAGCTGAGCTGCCTACCTCCAGCTCCAATATTAGAACCATGCTTGTGTAATGCACAAAAAGAGAAGAGAGAGAAGATAGAACAATCATCAGATTCTCAGTCTCATATTTCTACAAATGTGGAAAGATAAAATCCAAGAGGGAGAGCAAGTTAGTCAGGTATCATAGCTATAATTCAGTTTTCAGATTCCACTACTTGATAAGAGAAAAAGAATGAACTGCAAGATGAGCTTAAATCATGTTATTGTTTCACAATCACAAAGAGAAGAAAGTGAAAAGATAAAGCTACATATATTCCAGATTCTGTTGTTGTTTGAGATGGAGTCTTGCTTTATCACCCAGGCTGGAGTGCAATGGCACAATCTCAGCTCACTGCAACCTCTGCCCCCAGGGTCAAGCGAGTCTCCTGCATCAGCCTCCTGAGTAACAGGGATTAGAGGTGCCCGCCACTGTGCCCAGCTAATTTTTGTATTTTTTAGTAGAGTCAGGGTTTCACCATTTTGGCCAGGCTGGTCTCAAACTCCTGACCTTGTGACCCACCCACCTTGGCCTCCCAAAAGGTGTGAGCCACTGTGCCCAGCCATGACAGATGCTTTAAACTACTCCTATCACTAGTGAAAATAAACCAGAGTTCTGAACTTTGGCATAGTACATTGGATTTTCTAACACTAGGAAAGAAATAGAAGGGTAGAATGGAGAAAGTGGATTATTCCCCACTAAAACTAATGTTGGACCCTCATTTAAAGGAATACGGTGTGCACTGGCATTTCGTTTTCTGTTGGTATGAATGATATTAGTATGTAGTATGCCATGAACTGCATATTGCTTTCAGTCCTTTAGTCAGTACATTCTTGTTTAAATCAAAAAGAACTAATGCCATCCAAAAAAATTTTGCTGGTGATACATTTATTTTCCTGCATCATTCATGTTAACGATATGAAAGTTAAGTTATATCATGATTTTCAAACACAAACTTAACCTTATTTTACCTGTAAAATCAAATTATTAAAAGAAGCAAAAAAAAGAAAATCTTACTAAGTAGGAAATATCAGTGTCTTGGAGCCATATATAGTTTCTCTAATGTAATATATCTAATTTTTAAAGACACTTTAAAAAGTATAAAACACGGCTCAAGTAAAAACAATAACTATCTGTTCTCTGCATTTTATACAATTCTTTCTTAATTGATACCACCTGCTTAGGAATGAACTATTTACTTGTCATACCTCTGGAATCAAAACCCAGTACTCTTTTGTCTTCAATTATGGTCACAAAATAATTTATTTTTAATTAAAAAAAATTACCAAAAAACTTCAGCCCTTAAGGAAATTAAATAGAGAACTATCACAGTACATGCTTCTACCAGTGGTTTGTTTGGTATGGAAAAAAAAAAATGTAATGGTACTAGACTATCTCAGAAAAGCAAGGAGAAAAACATGTATCTTTGGCCATAGAAATTTCTTATTAAAGAAGAAAACACATGTTAAAACAATCATCTGTTTTTGTATTTTTAGTCTGTCTCCAGCTAGATAAAAAGTTAGATGGAGCCAGCATCAGAGAAACCTCAGTAACTGAAACTGTAGTACTGAGATATCCTATGGTTCATCTATTTACACTAGGTGTTGAGGAAGAATATTCCACCTAAGGTATAATGAAACAAAGTAGAGAGCATCATGATATTATTCAACAGGTCTTTCAGGATACATATAAAATATGACCAATCAAGCTCTTATGGTTGTGAAATGAGTTACTTTTTATTTCCCTAATGTACATTTTGTCATGAAAACAGACCTGAATGTCTTTGTTAAGACTTTGATACAGACTCTGGTACAATACCCTTTGGTGAAAATCTCACTTTCAGAGCCTTCTTAGTGGCCTTCCTTTGATAAAAGATCCACCTACATGACATTCTTCTAACAAATGGTCCATGCCAATGGATGTCTTTTGTTCTAAAACTGGATGTGTGCTTTTAGGATTCTCAATCTCAAGAAATATACAGTGCTTCTTTAAGAACTGGAAAAACACATTTAGTGTGCAGGGTGAGTTCTAGCTACTCAGGAGGCCGAGAGAGGAGGATCACTTAAGCCCAGGAGTTTAAGGCTAGCCTAGGCAACATAGCCAGATCCTATCTGTTAAACATAGACACATACACACAGACACACACTTAGAAGATATGTACATAGGCTTATTAATACAGATTGTAGGAGTTTCCATAAAAATTAGCACCTAGAATATTATCCTTTAATTTATGTAAAGTTAAATTTTCTCTATATGTTTATAATAATCTTATTGTTTCCCCTTATGTTTTTTCTATTGAAATTGTTATAATCTGGAGACTATTAAAACCAGGTAAATATTCTTGCTCTGAATAGAAAAGTGATTCAAGAAAAAAATTCTGTTGACTTTTGTGGACATTTGTGTTGACCCTATCTAATTCAAAGTGTATGATAATCCAAATTTGACTTGATTTTATTTTTTATATCAAAAAACAAATATACAAATGAAGATTTTTAAATGATTTATTATCTGAAGGTATTGGCTGACTAATATTTGTTATATGGGTACAGCTTTTGGGAATTAGTTGGATGAATATAACAAAAGTGCATTAAGATAAAAAATTTTAATTGACTATAGAAGGAGTATTAGTTTCTCTATGGGAATGCAATAATGAATAAGAAACTATTCTTGTGGCTTTATTTATGTCCAAGGTTTCTTTTTTTTTTTTAAACTCCTCCCTTCAAGAGATGAAACTTAATTCCTTCTTTTTTCATGTGAGCCGGAACTGATGACTCATTTCTTTCAAATAGGAAAATACATAAGTAATACTATGTGACTTTAAAACTAAGACATAAAAGTCATATAACTTCTGTCTTGGTCTCTCTCTCTCTCCCTCTCTCTCTCTCTCCCCCCTCCCTCTCTCTGTTGAATCACTTGCTCTGGAAGAAGCCAAATGCCATGTTGTGAGAGGACCATGTGCTGAACAACTGAAGCCTTCTGGCGACAGCCACCTAAGTGACCTTAGGAGCAGATCTTCCAACTCCAATCAAACCTTCAGATAATTGCAACCTCAACTAGTCTCATGAGGAGTATAACCTCATGAGAGACCTAAATAAATCATTTCTACATTTCTGACCCTCAGAAACTCTGTTTGATAATACATATGTTTGGTTTTAAGCCTGTAAGCTTGAAGGTCACTTGCTACATAGTATTAGGTGATACATTGCTCTTACCTGAAAGATACCTAAGGCCTTGTGGAGGAGGACCAGAGGGAGATGTTCTGAAATACTGCTTCTTGCACTGTGTCAAGAAAAATGGAGAAATTGTGTAACAGAAATAAAGGATCCATAATAATTTACACAAAGTTTGCCATGTTTCAGATAGGTTATATATTTTCAGGAAGAGACCACACACACACACACACACACACACACGCAAATACACACTGTAACACTATAGTAAATTCCCAGTAAACTGAATACTCAGGAGCAGCTAAATGATAGCCAGGTAATTAATTTTGCCCTCTATCTATGTTCAAAAAGAAAACAAAAATCACCAAGGTCTTATGGCCATGAATATTTTATTTCCTTTACTTCCTTCTGTGCAGGTGCAAACATTATTATTTAGTATAAACAGCTCTCCACTGACATGTATATGAGACTTGGAATTCAGTGTGATTTGAAACTGAATGACAGAGCCGCTTAGAACACGAGAAGAGCGAGTTTGTGTTGTCTTAGCCGAGACGTTAAGATTACAAACATTTTTTAAATAAAATTTGCTATTGAGAGAAGAATAACTTGTGATCTTTGTACTAAACTCAGTATTAGAAATCCCCACATATAAGAAGATTAAATCATCATCGTGCAGCAAACTACAACAATGTTAGTCAGGGACATCTGGGCACTGATTCTACTTTTCCAGAAAAGGATATGCCTTGTCATTGCTGAATTTGAGTCAGAACCAGAAGAAATCATTATGAAAGAAAAAGGAAAAGAAAGAGAGTGAGAAGAAAGAAAGAGAGAAAGGAAGGAAGGAAGGAGAAGGAAGGAAGGAAGGAGATGGAAGGAAGGAGAAAGAAAGAAAGGAGAAAGATAAGAGAAAGAGAAAGAGAAAAAAAGCTTAAATGAGAGCTGACAGCTTATTTATATAAACTTTTTAGAATTTTGATGAACACCCTCATAAAGTGGAACTCCAGACCTGCTAAAATAATCACATGGACAGTGTTGCCAGCATCTGCCTACCTCTTTCAAGGTTTCTGTCATGCTGAGTAGCTGCAACTGCTCCTGCTTATTGTAGCCAGCTTATCGTTGCTAAGATTGCATATCCTTGGTTAATTAAATTAGGAGCATACTATAACCGTGCTGTGTATGTGCATGTGAATGTCGTCTTTTTCTGTAAATATCAGACAGAGATGTTCCTGACTCAGGGACATATTTTTCAACCACAGTACAATTCATTTTCCATCCAATATTTCAGTGGTTCTGATTATTTAAAATAAAAGTAATTGTTTTTCTTACGATGTCCCTCATACTTAATAATGAAAAATAGCAAGTGATTTATAAACACTTCGTATTGCTTTTCTACAAACACTTAAATTGAAAAAAGATAAATATATGAAAATAAATATTCTCTAGATTTCACTAGAAAATTTAGGGCATTTCATTTTCAACACTACATGGAACAGATAATCTATAAATATGGCATATGATGCATTGATAGACAAGGATATTTACTTTCCTTTAAAAAAATGTGTTTAGTTCTCTAATTACCCCCTAAGAATGCTCTCTAAGGTATAATGTGCCTTATATTCCACTTTAGAATCTCACACTATACTTACAAACATTAAAACATATGTACCTTTTTAAGAGGTTATGTATGTTTTCTTCATTTCAGAGCTACTGACTGACATGTTTCTGCAAATTTGTAGGAAAAATTGATCAATATAAATTAACATGTCTAAACAAGTTATGGATCAGTGATGCCTCCAGTATGCACTCTAAAAAAATTTTTAATTGGATCTATTCTAACATCTAACACTTTTACATGTTCTTTAGTCAAAACTTCTGTATGCTTTAGAATCTACAGAAAGTGCTTATTGCTATTAATGAAAAAGATTAAACGCATGCTAACCTACGTGTATTTGTATATTCTCTCAGAAATCAAGTTGCTTGTCACCAGGAAGAGCCCAATTAACTCTCGAGGAGAATTTCAGAATGCAGAGCCAACGGTGGGGGCCTGATTTGAAGTTTACTCTGCCAGGAGCACACAAGACATTCAGTTAGGAGGATTCAGTTCACATACTCAGTTGTCAGCAAGTGAATGTGTTTTTGTCAGTTAAAATGAACTCTAGACAAAATTAAATGCAATATTTTTGCACTCTGCATATCTATGAACTAAAGTTCAATGATATCTGTTTTATTATAGGAAGTGTCACTGAAAAATAACCATGGAATGTTTCAGGATGGTTTTAGATAGCTTTCCTCTTTTTTTGGATGCTGGTGGTAAAATAGCATTATAAGAACCATGCTTATTTACACTAACTCAATTTTCTCTTTTCTATATTTTTTTACCTTTATTCTTTTCACCATGCTAACATAAAGATAGCTAAAAATAAGTAAAGTGATTAATAGCTACACAACAGAGGTGAAGCATAGATATTATATAGCCCAAAAAATGACTAGTGTTCACTTGATTCATTCGACAAAGTTTTATTGAGTATCTACACTGTGCCAGTCATGGCCCTACAAACAAGACACTGCAGAATGCAAAACAGACAAGAACCATTGCTCTTTCAGAGATGACATCTGGGGAGAGGGCAATGACAATCACATGATAAATAAATGAATTATGTAATATATTAGAAATATGGGGAGAAATTGAGCATTTTGGTTTAGGAGACTACGACGCAAGCTAAAGATGGGACAGGAAATATTTATACTTAATAACTTCCAGCTGAAAGTGTGTGTCATACTATAAGAAAACAAAATATCCTCTAGTAATGGTTGTCTTTATAATTTTTTCCTCTGATTGAAGATATGGTGAGAGTAGATGTAGGAGGAGAGAACAGAAGTGAGACTGAATTTATCTAAAACATGCATTAATTTAACAAATAATTATTGATTACCTACTATGAACAAGATACTGGTGATGCAAAGGCAAACAAAATAAACAAACAAAAGACACAGTGCTTATATTAAGAAGAACCCAACAAGTAAAAGAAGTAGATACATGGTCTATCAGCTGGTGGTAAATTTGCTGTGTGAACTATATCAGGGATGCGAGATAAACATGCTGGGGTAAGAGGCGGAGCTGAGATAAGGTTTGAATTTTTGTATTTGGTATTGAAGGAGAGCCTAAAGGAGGTATTAATAGAACAGCAAGTCATTTGGATATCTGAAGGAGGAATATTCCAAGGAAAGGAAACGGGAAATATCATGTCCCTGAGGAAGAAACATATCTATTTGATTTTTAAGAAAATAACAACAAGACTGAGTTTGGCTAGAGCAAAGTAACCAAGGAGGACACAGTAGTAAGATTAAGACAGGGAGGTAACAAGGTCTAGATACATGGGTCATTAAAAACCTAAATGTTATTGTAAGTTGGAAAGTCATTGGTGGTTTTGAGTGGCAGGATTCAACATATTTTAATGGGATGATTCAGGCATTTGTATTGAGAATAGATTGTTGGAGGTAGAAGATAAAATGCAAAGTGATTAGTTAGGAGGCTAATACAATTACCTCAGATAGGGAAGATGGTGGCTTTGGCCAGGGCATAGAAATGAAAGAATTGGTCAAACCCTACATATACTTTGAAGAAAGGACTAACAGGATTTGCTGATGATTTTATTACAAAGTATGAGAAAAATCCAGGAAACAAGGATGACTATAAGTTTCCTAATCTAAACAATTGACAATGTGACAGTACTCTTTCTTAAAAATAGACGGAAGGAGCTTTAAACTTAAAATGTAGGTGCCTATTATATATTTAATTGGAATTATCAAGAAAGCAATTAAATATGAATCTAAAGTTTAAGGGACAGATCTAAGTTAGAAACATAAATTTAGAATTCATCAGCAGTAGATAACGTTTAAAGCCAAAAGATAATATGGGACCACATAATTGAATGTGTGTCCCCAGAAAACAGAAGACATACAAGGACAAGCCCTATGGAGCCCAATTTTAAAAGATGAGGGAGATGAGGAAGAATCAGCAAAGAAAAAAGTTAAAATTTTTAAAAAGACAAGTGGTGGTCACAGCAGTAAATCAAACTGAGATATTTTTACTGTTCATTAAGTCAAGAGAATGAATGTTTCAAAGAAGAAAGGGTACACACTGACATTTCTCCATCAGGATTAACAATGACCTCTGGGTAGCTAATTCCAATTATCAATTATTGGTCATCGTTGTATTTGACCTATCACTGGTAAATTATTATGTCGTTGATAATTTGCTTTTTTATCCAAGGAACCTCCTCAGTCTCATGGGAAGAAGACAAACTTGATTCGGTAGAGTAAACCTGGACAGATGTGAAAGCATAACAATTATTATTTTCTTTTTTAGCACAGAGGCTCAGTTAACTTCTCTTTCGTCTAATGTCCTCAGGCTGTAGGATTAATAATAGCCCTTAATTATTATGTGTAAACAAAATAAATCACAGGTTAGGTTGGAAAACATTTAGAAAGAATTTACTCACTATCAGAACAAAGAGAAAGTCCCAATAAACTTTCCCACATTAAATAGGAGCAAGAAGAAAATACATGAAATGGCCACTATACAAACATGAATTGGAGCGAGAAAGAAACAGGAAGCATGGGTGAAGCTGAGGAAGGTGAGGAAAAAGTAGAAGGAATATGTCCAGGAGGAAAAGAGCTACAGTCAAGTCTAGTATGTGGTCACTGATGACTAAGAATAAGGAAGAGATGGTGGGGAAGATCAAGAGAATACAGCCTACAGCATGATCAAATAATCTAGAAGAAAACAAGAGAGGAAGAAAATAAGAATGAACTGAAAGGGCTCATTGTAAGAAAGAACTTTAAAGAAGACATTATTCTGTGAGATAAAATTTGTGAAAAAAATGAGTCGTGAAAACAAAATAATTTTAAAGTGAAACTGCAGTAGAAGGATGTCAACTGAAAACCAAAATAAATTACAAATAATAATTAGTGGAATGGAAAAGAAAAGAGAGGCTCAAAGACTAAATTAGTGACTTAGAGAAAAGTCTAAGAAAATTCTTTTGAATTCAGGGAAAAAGTGTAAAGAAATCGACTTTATAAGAAAGAAAAAAATACATAACAAAAGATATTGTGTATAATAATTTACCCTTTAGAGAAGAGAAAAAAAATTATAAAAATAGAACAGAAAATGTATCCATTAGACAATATAATGTTTTTCTAAAAGAAAGAAATATGGCTGATTAAAATGGTATGCACTGCTTCACAGAAAAAAAAATTAATACAGAAATACCCAGACATATGCTAGTGAAGTTACTAAACTTCAAGGATAAAGGATTCTTGAGACATCTTAGTAGAAATATCATGCTTCTAACAAACAAAGATTAAAAATATCATCAGGCCAGCCTCAGACTTTCAAACTTTTTTCATTTACACATCCAGTGCCAGAATGTGATAGAGCAATTCCCACAAAGTTCTGAGGAAAATAAAGAGCAATGCAAGCATGTCTATTCTAGAAGCTGCCATTCAAATCTAAAGCCAGGAGTGTAAGGCCGGTTGCCTTGCTGGGAGCTTGGACGCACCCCCCTTCCCCCCTCCTTTTTCCCTTTTACAAGTCCCAAGCAAGCTCGGACATGCCCCAAACAAGCTCAGACATGCTCAGGCATGTTCCCCTCTCCCTTGCTCGCATAGCCTGGTCTTCCCTTAAGGAGCCCAGTATGCAAACAAGGTGCTGCAACCATAGCTTCTTAATACCCAATAGCAGCTAAGCCTTAACAACCAATCGCAGTCGAGTCTTAACAACCAATAGCAGGCCAAGCCCTAGGTCAAGGCTTGTAACTTACCCAATAGCAGTCTTGCTCTCCCACAACCAATCGAGCTGTTTCACTCCCTATAAAACCCCTTGTCTGAG
>CAUYQU010038832.1:0-47733 GCA_963574635.1 Cheracebus regulus
CATTACAGGAGCACCCAGATACATAGGGCAAGTTCTTAATGACTTACAAAGAGACTTAGACTCCCACACAATAATAGTGGGAGACTTTAACATTACATTGTCAATATTACACAGATCAACGAGATAGAAAATTAACAAGGATATCCAGGACTTGAACTGAGACCTGGAACAAGTAAACTTAACAAATATTTACAGAACTCTCCACCCCAAATCCACAAAACATACATTTGTCTCGGTATCACATTACACCTATTTTAAAGTGACCACATAATTGGAAGTAAATCACTCCTCAGCAATTGCATAGCATCTCACACGTTTAAATAAAATATTGGTTGGCTGCTTGTTATTTTCATCCCTTATTCCTTCCTGTCTCCATTGTTAAGCACAATTATTGTCATAAAAGAGGTTTTTAATACCCATTTTTAGAGTGCATTCTGCCCTGGGCAATAAAACAAGAATCCCGTTCTCTCTCCCTCTCTCTCTTTCTCTTTCTTTCTCTATTTCTTTTTTTTTCTTTCTTTTGCTCTTTCTTTCTTCTTTTCTCTCTTTTCTTTCAAAAAAAAAAGAATAAAGAAAAAAGAAAGGAAGAATATATTAAGAATAAAAAAAGAATATTGTGTATTTTATTGTTGTTTGTAAATTATTTGCTACAAGTCCTTTATGTCAGAAAAATCTGTAATATGCATATATGTATAATTAATATATTCATACATTTTAAAGAGAACTGGTTGATGAATATTTACCAGCATGACATAGTATAATCAAATAGTTACTACATACTGAATATATTGAGAAAAAATTGTAAATAAAGTACAAATTAATACTTCATTTATTTGGACTAGTTTTAAATATAGCTGGATTATAAACTCCTAGGATAGAGATAATTTATTCCTTAGGTCTTAAAGCATCTAGCACAGTGCTGAACACACGGTAGCCACTAAACTAATATCTTTCGACCATAAATAATGATTCTCACTTAAAAGGAAACCTTTGCTTTATATTTGTATAAAACAAACTCCAAAATATCTATTTTGATCTTCCCAAGAAACTTTTAAGGACATATGGCAGAAGTTGTTAGCTCAATTGTACCAGTTAGAAAACTGAGACCCAAAATTGTTAAATATACATGTCTGTGTGTGTGTTTGTGTGCAGTTACATATATATGTTTAGTTAACTTTTGAACTCATGTTTCAACTGCGCAAGCCCATTTACACATGGAGCAACTTATATGTGGACTTTTTTTCGAACAAACAGGTATCAACAATTACAGAATTCTGAGTGAGGCATAACTTCCATATAGAAAAGGGCCACCTCACAGGTCCAACTACAGGACTTCAGTACGCATGGATTTGGGTACACACAGGTGTCCTGGAATCAATATCTGCATATACCAAGGGATGAGTGTGTATGACCTTGGTACTCAAAGTTTGTTTATTGGATGAGAAGTCATTCATTACTTGTTATAAATGCAGTATTCCAAGTACATCAAAGGCCTACTGCTCAGAAACTTCATGTTAACAAATTTCCCCAGTGAGTCCTATGGACATAAAGCTAGTCCAAGAAGTTTTGGTAAGAGTGTTGTTGCATACTGACTCCTAATACACTATGCTTTTATATTTCAAAAAATGAGAAACTAAGACAATATTTTCTTGGATCCAAGAAATAACAGAAAAAATGAGATTTAATTATTCCAATGCTTTTTTTCCCCCCTTTTAGCTATGTTACTTGATTTTATTATCTCGAATTTTTCCTGAGGCAGAAAGAGTGAGCATTGTCACGTCTTTATTAATGATCAGTTAACAAAGGTACAAACAACTGATTACTGATTTAATCAAGTTTAAACAGTGTGTTTGTGACAGACTGGTCAAGTGAGCTTTCTATATATCAATTTGCTTTTCTATCAAGGTCAGTGAATGAAGATGGGAAGTGACAGTTATCTGATAAATTCAGATTTCTCATAATATTTATCTGGGTATTTCAGGCTCCCAAACAACCCACCAGCTCCTATTCCACAAAATTTATGAAAACATTAGCAAAATTAAGGGTTTAACCTGGAAGTGTTCAGTAATTTTGCATAAGTCTAGTGTCTGCTTATTTAGGTATATCTATATGATAGCTTTTAATGTCTAAAATTTCTAATTGTAAACAATGCCCAATTCCCTACAATAAATAACTAAAATAATGGCAAAAGTTGTCTTAATTTGAGTTAAAAATAAATGAAATGAATTTTTCATGCAAAATAAAAACTCCAATTCTTTTTAAAATAACTTACATTTTAGTCCACTGAAGAAACGGCATCAGTGGATAATTAAACAAGTATCTTATAGTCATGTTAAGAGCAATGTAACTAAGTAGACAGAAATATTTTCATCTACTGCTCCATACTAATCTACTGTACATACTATTTTATGAATCTGAATATAATACATGAAATCCAAAACTTACTGGCTTTCTTATATGGTAAATTTTCTACTTCTTCCAAGTATTTCTCCCTGTTCCTACAAACCCAAAACCTACACAGAGGTATTTGTATACAGACTCCATTAATCCTGCATTTCCTAGATAGTATCTGAGCCATAGTGAGTTTCCACATAAAATAATTTGTCTTGACAATAGGCCTAAATATTGGAGTCCTGAGATCACTTGGCAAATTCTCTTTAAACCAAGCATGATAATAAACAGAAAACTGATAATGACATTTCTAAAAGACCACACAGAGGAAGAATCTAGAATAGACCTGCTGTGTGTATATCTGTGAATACTTTCATTAAACTAGCTTTCAGAAGCCTCATGCTTACTGGGATTCTTGCATAATGATTTCTAAATGTCTTCATATTACATAGTTCAGCAGATACTACAAATTTACATTTCCTACCAATGATTTAAGTATAAATAATCATCAGTAATGAGAGCCCATTATAGCTATTGAAAAGTTATTAATTTATTTTTATTATTTGAACATTCAAGAACAATTTTTAGCAATCTATTGATTTAAAATTCATCACAGTCTGTTTATTCTTATCAAAAAGTTGTAAGGTAAAATTTAATGTATGCAAATAATGGTTTGCAAATCATTTAGTGGTAGTAGTTTAGTATTAGGGTAGTAACAGTAATATTTTATATGTTTATTATTCAATTTTTCCATTCAAATTTGGATTTTCTTTAACTTTTACTTAACAATTTATTTAATACTGGGTGAAAATAGAGAGCTTAAGTGATAGTAATATTATAGTTTTATTCTTACACTGCTTGTCTTATGGTAAGCTATTAAATAAGAGTTATTTATCTTAAGATTTATATTTGTGCTATATTTATACTACATGTATTGTATGGCATTTGCGCTAATTCCTGTTTCTGTTCTTTTAATGGCTAACCCTCCCTATAAATGAAATGAAAAGAACATGGTCAAATTGGTAACTTGAAATATTGGAAATGTGTAGCTTGCTAATATATGTATAAAAAAATTGGCATCTTTGTTTATTAGTGACTTCTAGTCTTTTTTAGTCACATGAATGTCTTTATATGTGTGATTAAATCTACCAAAGTATTTCTGCTTCTTCACCCTGAAGACATATATTAGAGTAAGTAATGAAATGTGAGACACATGATGGTATTGTTTAAAACACAAGAAGATGATTTTAAAGTAAAGCCTAATTTTTATTTCAGTGACCAGGGATGTAATCTGAGTCAGCCTTTCAATGTACATGAAGTGATATGTGAATGTACTATTAGAAGCAAAATAGAGTGTCTGACAAGCATAACAACATGCCTAATTGCTTAAGTCATATACTATTATCTCTACAATCTCAGAGGTTTTTTTAGATGAATTTTGGTGCAGTCCTTTAACACCATCATTTTAACCCCCTCAAAAATGCATTATCCTTCCTCACACAAATTTCCCAAGTAAAACATGGATGTGCTTAAAACAAATGGAATGGTTGTAATCTGCAAACCCTAGTGAAAAGAGAGACTAAATTAACCTACTCAATGTTCCAATGCACAGCGACAACTCAAGAGGAAGGGTAATGTTGTGGGAGTTGTTATACTACCATGCAGAATGGGTGGCAGTTTGTCAGCATCTCCATAGTTAAGGTTTTGGAAAGGCTGTCTCTGGCATTTGAGACACATAATATGTATGCTTAAATAAAAATTTCTGTCTACACATTTCCAGTATAAACATTTTTTACATAGTGAGAAATAATCAGTTATCTACCAAATTTTAAATTTCAGCTTAGTGTATCTGCCTGTAGGAAAACAATACTATATTAATAATGTCCATTGATAAAGCATATGAAAAAATTAATATATCTCAACTGATTTACCTTCAGCAAATCATTGAACTAGTGCTGTTCATGATTTGATATTCCTTTTGTATAGGGAAAAATTAAAACTAGTTTCTGTGCTTTCTAACAATTTTTTCGATCTTTTTATACCAAATTAAATTGGACTGTCATTTCTTTTAATACATAATTCTGAAACATACCAAGATTACATAATGTAAATTCTGTTGTATATAATCAACATATGCATTTAACCACACAGTATATTAACTGATGGTCTTTTGAGAGCAATAATAAACTTTTGAATATATATATTTTTTCCATTTGAATAAAAGCCCATGCAATTCTAACCTAGTGTCCTAACGGCTGATTTCCCTGAGGAGTCATTATTATGCTGCTCACATTGTCATTCACCTACATTGTTGAACTTGCTATCAAATAACCTGAAAAACAGTACAAGTTATTATATGTCATAGGGCAGATTTATGATAAACTAAGTTTG
Source organism: Cheracebus regulus (assembly GCA_963574635.1). Classification (NCBI taxonomy): domain Eukaryota; kingdom Metazoa; phylum Chordata; class Mammalia; order Primates; family Pitheciidae; genus Cheracebus; species Cheracebus regulus. Next base: position 4,783 of record CAUYQU010038832.1, read on the forward strand.
AAACAAAATAATGAATTCTGGACATTTATCATGTCTCTAATAACATGGCTACTAATTTCATCAGATTTAATTTTAAGTCAGGAAGTTACATTTTCTCTTTTTATATCATATAGATATTCCTCACACATCCCCTAGTTGAATATGGCTTATGACTATATGCATTTCAGTATCAAAAGTAACAATTAAAAAACATTTTTACAGCCAAACTAGTTACCAGAGATTATTGTGACTTTCTATGCAGATTAAACTACAGAAGACCTTTCAGTCTGTAAAAATTAAAATAACAAACCATCCTCTAACATCTTCCAGAGAGAGTAAATCTCTGAAAAAGGTGAGCGATATTTTAAATTATTGGACAATGTTAATGCTGCACATTATAGAAATATACACTACAATAATATCATACTCAACAAATCACTAGGTAAACAGAGACAGTGATTTTATAACATTTTTGGTGGTTGAGATCATTATGGTTATGGGAGTAGGGTGCAAAAATCAGGTGAGCCCTCATAGTACCTGGTTTTAATTACATATCACTGAAAGAGGCACAGGAGGGATAGAATAATCAGTCTTGAATTGCTGATGCCACCCCTCCCCCATCCCCTGGCAGTGGCTGCATGATGCCAGGAGCATCTCTGGGCTCTGGGAGAGGGAGAGCATAGCAATCATGAGTCAGTGAATTCAGTACTGTCCTGTTAGAGCAGAAAAGGAAACTCGACAAAACTCAATTGACACCCATCTTCAGAGGGAGCATTTCACCCAGCCCTAGCCATAGGGGAGTTACTGATACCAGCCATCTAAACTTGAGTTCTTGCAAACCTCACCACTGAGGTATAAACTGCTCTAAATCTCTAAGTAAGCTTGAAAGGCAGTCTGGGCTACAAGGACTTAAAGTCTTAGACAAGTCCTAGGGCTGAACTGGGCCCAGAGACAGTGGAAGGGCGAAGCATCCTACTTACTGAGACACCAGCTGGGACAGCTAAGGGAGTGCTGGTATCACCCTTCTTCTAACCTTAGGCTGCACAGCTTGTACCTCCAATAGAGACCTCTTCCTTCCACTTGAGGAGAGGGGAGGAAAGAGTGAGAAGGACTTTGTCTTGGATCTTGGATATCAGCTCACTCAAGACAGGGCAAGGCACTGGTCAGAGTAATGAGGCCCTCATTCCAGGCCCTAGCACCTGGATGACATTTTTAGACACACGATCAGCCAGAAGGGAACCTGCTGCCTTGAAGGGAAGGACCCAGTCCTGGAAGAATTTGTCACCTGCTAACTGGAAAGCCCTGGGGCCCTGAATAGCCAGCAACAATACCCAGGTACTATGTCGAGGGCTTTGGGTGAGATTCTGAGGCTTGCATGCTTCAGGTACCAGCATGGACACAGGGAGATAGAGCATCAGGTGGGCTCTTGGGGTCCTTGATTCCAGGACTTGACTCTTGGATGGCACTTTGGGACTTTCTCTGGGCAAAGGGGAGCCCACTGCCCTAAAGCATGAATCCCAGGCAAGGTAAAATTCACCACAAGGTGACTTAAGAGCCCTTGGGCCTTAAGGAAACACTGGCGATAGTCCGGGAGTACTCTGTGACCTGTGGTGGCAGTGGCTCTGCAGTAAAGTACCTTTGAAAAGGGGAAGGAAGAATGAGAAGGTCTGTATCTTATAGTTTGAGGGCCAGCTCGTCTGCAATACAATAGAACACAAAGTAGAATTCTAAGGTTGTTGACTCTAGTTCCTGATACCTGTGTGGTACCTCTGGACACAGCTGGGGCCTGAGGGAACTAGTCGACCTGAACGGAAGGACACAAGCCTGGTTGGATTAGCCACCTGCTGATTGTAGAGTCCTAGGGCCTTAAGTAAAATGTGGTAGACAGGGAGTGGTTACAGCAGGCTTTGATTGGGACCCACAGTTGTGCTAACTTCAGATCTGACCCAGTGCAGTCATAGTGGTGGTGGCCTCAGGGATGCTTGTGTCACTCGACTCTCAGCTTTAGGTGTCTCAGAATAGAGAGAGCAAGCCTCCCTTTGTGTGGAAGAAAGTAAGGGAAGAGAGAAAGACTCCGCCTGGTAATCCAGAGAGTTCTCCACAGTTATGTCCATGACCATAAAGGCAGTACCTCTGCAAGCCTAAAAGAACCAAAATGTTACTGGGCTTTGGATGCCCTCAAAGCAGATACAGCTTAGATTACAACATGCATATCCTGTTAGATGTCTGGAAAGCCTTTCCAAGAAGGACAGGTACAGATTAGCCTAGAGAATGAAGACTACAATACTTACTTCTTCAATGCCCAGGCACTGAAAAACATCTACTAACATCAACACTATCCAGGAAAACATGACCTCACCAAATGAATTAAACAAAGAGCAGGGATCAATCCTGGAGAAAAAGAGCTGTGTGATGTTTCAGAGAGAGAATTCAAAATAGTTGTGTTGAAGAAATCCAAATAAATTCAAGGTAATGTGGAAAAGACATTCCAAATTTTATTAGATAAGTTAACAAAGAGATTTAAAAAAAGAATCAAACAAAAATTCTGGAGCTGACAAATGCAATTGGCATATTAAAGAATGCATCATTGTCTTTCAATAGCAGAATTGATGAAGCAGAAAAAAATCAGCTTGAAGAGAGACTATTTGAAAATACACAGTCAGAGGAGACAGAAGTAAAAGGAATAAAAACAATAAAGCATTCCTGCTGGAACTAGGAAATAGCCTCAAAAGGGCAATTCTAATGGTTATTGGACCTAATGAGGATGTAAAGAGAGAAATAGGGGGTAGAAAGTGTATTAAAAAATATGAGAACAGAGAACTTCCCAAATCGAAACAATGATAGCAACTTTTAAGTACAAGAAGGTTTCAGAATACCAAGCAGATTCATCCCAAAGAAGACTACCTCAAGGTATTTAATGATCAAATTCCAAAAAATTAAGCATGAAGAAAGGATCCTAAAAGCAGCAAAATAAAATAAATAAATAAGATACAATGGGGCTCCAGTACATCTGGCAATAAATTTTTCAGTGGAAAACTTACAGACCATGAAAGCATGGCATCACATATTTATATTGCGAAAATATCCTTCAATTATGAAGGAAAAAATACTTTCCCAGACAAACAAAAGCTGAAGAATTTTATCAACACAAGGCTTTTCCTACAATAAATGCTTAAGGGAGTTCCTCAATCAGAAAGAAATTGATGTTAATAAGCAATATGCAATTACCTGAACATACAAAACTTACTAGTAATCATAAGTACACAAAAACAAATTATTGTAACACTGTAACTGTGCTTTGTAAGCTACTCTTATCCTAAGTAGAAAGGCTAAACAATTAGGAAATCCAAAATAGCAAGCAAAAATCTTTGCAAGATGTAGGCCATACCATAAGACATAATGGAACAACAACAAAAAAAAAAGCTAGTAAATAGGGGGATGAAGTTGAGGCTTAGTGTGTTTATTAGGTTTTTTTTTTTGGCTTATTTGTTGGTTTGTTTATAAAACCATGTTAATTTGTTATTGGGATAAAATAATGGGCTATGAGATAGTATTTGAAAGCCTAACAGTGACCTCAAACCAGAAAACATACAATGGATACAAATAAAATAAAATGCAAGAAGCTAAATCATATCAAAAGAGAAAATATCCATCACTAAAGGAACACAGGAAGGAAGGAAATAGGGAAGAGAAGACCACAAAACAACCAGAAAACAAATAACAAAATGACAACAGTAAGTCTTTACTTATCTATAATAAGGTTGAAAGTAAATGGACCAGACTCTCCAATCAAGTCATAGAGTGGCTGAATGGATGAAAAAGGACCCATTGACCTGTTACTTACAAGAAACATACTTTGCCTATAAAGACACACATAGACTAAAATACAGGGATGTAAAGATATATTCCATGTGAATAGAATCCAAAACAGAGCAGGAGTCACTATACTTATATCAGACATAATAGATTTTAAGATGAAAACTAAAAGAAGAGACTCACTATATGAGATAAAGTGTCAATTCAGTAAGAGAAGATAAAAATTTTAAATATTAATATATATACACCCAACACTGGAGCACCCAGATATATAAAGCAATTATTACTAGAGCTAAACAGAGGCTCCCAAAACAATAATAGCTGCAAGACTTAGGCTGGAGACTGCCTAAGACTACTAAGTTCCCAAGTGGGGGGACAGCCATAATCACTGTGGCTGCTTGCTGTCTAAGATAACTGTGGTCACTGAGGGACTGGCAGAAGCCATCACTGTAGCTCCAGTCTGCCATTATTCCTCTGCAGGTGGTGTGGAGACTGGCTGGTTTGAACCCAGCAGGAATTCCCCAGAGCCCAGCACATGACCTGTGGCAGATCATGGCCAGATTGCCTCTTTAGGCTGGCCTTTGACTCATTCTTTCTCACCAGGTGGGGCATCCCTGCAGGAATTTCAGCAATTCCAGTCATGGAGTATAGTGACAGAACTCTGATCCCCCTGGGCATGAGCCCATGGGTGGCTGTGGTCTCCATGGATCAGCAGACCTAGTCTTTCTCCCTGCTGGCTCTAAATAAACTGAACAGCCCAGATATGAGGGGCACCCCAGAGCATAGCAAAACCTCTCCACTAAGGGGCAGCCAGAGTGCTAGTTAAGTGGGTTGCTGATCCTGTGCCCCCTGACTAAGTGAGATTTCCCAACAAGGTTTGCCAGATACCTTATAAAAGTACATTCCTGCTGGCATCAGATCAGTGCCCCTTAGGGACAGAGATCTCAGAAAATGGAGAAGGCAGCCGTCTTTCTTGCTCTGTAACCTCCTCAGGTGACATATCCCAGTGCAGGAGGAATCCAGGTGAATAGGGTCTGGAGTGAGCCCCCAGTAAACTGGTTCCTCTTCAGCAGCCCTACTGAAGAGGAACCTGACTGTTAAAAGAAAAACAAACAGTCTCAAAGACCATAACAAGACAAACTCATGAAGATGAGAATCAAAGTAAAAACACTGAAAACTCCAAAAGCCCAAGTGCTTCTTTTCCTATAAATGATTGCAATACCTCTCCAGCAAAGGCACAGAACTAGGTGGAAGCTGAGATGGATGAACAGACAGAAGTAAGCTTCAGAAGGTGGGTAATAAAAACTTCACTGAGCTAGAGGAGAATGCTCTAACTCAATGCAAAGATGATAAGAACCACGATAAAACATGACAGGAGCTGTTAACCACAATAACCAGTGTAAAGAAGAGCATAAATGAATAGACCAAGCAGAGAAAATAATTTTAGAGTGTGAAGACTATCTCCTGAAATAAGACAGGCAGGGAAAATTAGAGTGAGAAAAGAGAAAAGGAATGAACAAAACCTCCAAGAACTATGGGATTATGTCAAAAGACTGAACCTACGACTGATTGGGGTACCTGAAAGAGATGAGGAGAATGGAACCAAGTTGGAAAATATATTTCAGGATATCATCCAAAAGAACCTCCTCAACCTAAAAAGACAGGGCAACATTCAAATTCAGAAAATCCAGATAACCCAAGTAAGAAATTCTATGAGAAGGTCAACCCCAAGACACAGTCATTAGATTCTCCAAGGTCAAAATGAAGGAAATAATGTTAAGGGCAGCCAAGTTATTTACAGAGAAAAGCCTATCAGACTAACAACAGACTTCTCAGCAGAAACCCTACAAGCAAGAAGAGATTGAAGGCCAATACTCAACATTCTTGAAGAAAATAATTTTCAACCCAGAATTTCATATCCAGCTATACTAAGCTTCACAGGCAAAGAGGAGATGAAATCCTTTTCAGAGAAGCAAATGCAGAGGGAATTCATCACCACAAGGCCTGCCTTACAAGAGCTCCTAAAAGAAGCACTAAATATAGGAAGGAAAAACCATTACCAGCCACTGCGAAAATACACCAAAATACAAGGATGAATGACACTATGAAGCAACTGCATCAACAAGTCTACATAATAACCAGCTAGCATCATGATGGCAGGATTGAATTCACACAAAGCAGTATTCCTTAAATGTAAATGGGCTAAATGCCCCAATTAAAAGACACGGAATGGCAAACTGGATAAAGAGTCAAGACCCATTGGTGTGCCATATTCAAGAGACCCATATCACATGCAAAGACACACATAGGCTAAAAATAAAAAGATGGAGGAAAACTTATCAAGTAATTGGAAAGCAGAAAAAAACTAGGGGTTGCAATCCTAGTTTATGACAAAACAGACTTTAAACCAAAAAGGATAAAACAAACAAACAAACAAAAAACATAAAGAAGGGTATTAATTTGGTAAAGGCATTGATTCAACAGGAAGAGCTAACTATCCTAAATATATATACACCCAATACAGGAGCACACAAATTTACAAAACAGGTGCTTAGAGATCTCCAAACAGACTTAGACTTTCACACAACTATAGTGGGAGACTGTACCACGTCACTGTCAATATAAGACAGATCATCGAGACAGAAAAATAACAAGGATATTCAGAACTTGAACTCAGCTCTGGATCAAGTGGACCTGGGAGATATCTACTGAACTCTACACCCCAAACCAACAGAACATACATTTTTTTCAGTGCCTCATGGAACTTATTCTGTAATCTGTCACAAAATTGGCAGTAAAACACTCCCCAGCAAATGCAAAAGAACTGAAATCATAACAGTCAGTCTCTCAGACCACAGGTCAATCAAATTAGAACTCAAGATTAATAAACACACAAAACAACACAACCCCTTGGAAATTGAACAACCTGCTCTGGAATGATTCCTGGATAAATAATAAAATTAAGGCAGAAATGAAGAAGTTATTTTAAACCAATGTGATCAAAGAGAAAATGTACCAGAATCTCTGAGACACAGCTAAAGCAATGTTAAGAGGGAAATTTACAGCACTAAATACCCACATCAGAAAGCTAGAAAGATCTCAAATCAACATCCTAACATCACAACTAAAAGAACTAGAAAACAAATTGCAAAGAAATTCAAAAGCTAGCAGAAGACAATAAATTACTAACATCAGAACTGAAGGAGATAGAGACACAAACTCTTTCAAAAAAATAAATAAATCTAGGAGCTGCTTAATTAATTATTTATGTATTTATTTACAGAGTCTCATTCTGTCACCAGACGGGAGTGCAGTGGCACGATTTCAGCTCACTGCAACCTTCGCCTTTCAGGTTCAAGTAATTTCCCTGCCTCAGCCTCCCAAGTAGCTGGGATTACAGGCACATGTCAACACGCCCAGCTTTTGTGTGTGTGTGTGTGTGTGTGTGTGTGTGTGTGTGTGTGTGTGTGTGTGTGTGTGTTTTAGTAGAGATGGGGTGTCACCATGTTGGCCGGGATGGTCTTGATCTCCTGATCTCATGATTTGACCGCTTTGGCCTCCCAAAGTGCTGGTATTACAAGCGTGAGTCACTGCACCCAGCCAGGAGCTGGTTATTTTAAAAAATTCTGATAAAATAGATATACTTCTAGCTAGACTAATAAAAATGAAAAATGATAATAGTTCAATTGATACAATAAAAAAATGATAAAAAGGATATCACTACTGATCCCACAAAACTACAAGCAACCATCAGTGAATACTATAAACACCACTATGCAAATAAACTAGAAAATCTAGAATAAATTGATAAATTTCTGGACACATACACCCTCCCAAGACTAAACCAGGAAGAAGTTGAATCCCTGAATAGACCAATAACAAGTTCTGGAATTGAGATAGTAATAAATAGCCTTCCAACCATAGAAAGCTCACCAACCAAAGAAAGCTCAGAACCAGATGGATTTACAGCTAAATTCTAACACAGGTACAAAGAAGAACTGTTAGCACTTCTTCAGAAACTATTCCAAGCAATTGAAAAGGAGGAACTCCTCCCTAACTCTTATTAAGATGCCAGCATCATCTTCATACCAAAGCCTGGCAGAGATACAACAAAAAAAGAAAACTTCAGGCCAATATTTTTGATGAGCATCGATGCAAAAATCCTCAATAAAATACTGGCAAATGGAATCCAGCAGCACCTTAAAAAGCATATTCACCACGATAAATTTGGCTTTATTCCTGGAATGCAAGCCTCATTCAACAAATGCAAATAAATAAGTGTATTTCATTACATAAATAGAACTAAAGGCAAAAACTACATGATTATCTGAATAGATGTGGAAAAGGCCTTCGATAAAATTCAAAATCCCTTTATATTAAAAATTCTCAATAAATTGGATTGATGGGACATATCTTAAAATAAAGAAGCCATTTATGACAAACTTACAGCCAATATCATACTGAATGGGCAGAAGTTGAAAGCATTCCCCTTGAAAACCAGCATGAGACAAGATGCCCTCTCTCACCACTCCTATTCCACATAGTACTGGAAGTTTTGGCCAGGGCAATCAAGCAAGAGAAAGAAATAAAGGATATTCAAATAAGAAGAGAGAAAGTTAAATTATCTTTCTTTGCTGATGATATGTTCCTATATCTAGAAAATCCCATCATCTCAGCCCAAAAGTTCCTTAAGCTGATAAGCAACTTCAGCAAAGTCTCAAGATAGAAAATAAATGTGCAAAAATCACAAACATTCCTATACACCAAAAATAGACAAGCAGAGAGCCAAACCATGAATAAACTCTCATTTACAATGGCTACAAGGAGAGTAAAGTACCTAAGACTATAGGTAACAGGAAAAGTGAAGGACCTCTTTAGGGAGAACTACAAACTACTGCTCAAGAAAATCAGAAAGGACGCAAACAAATGGAAAAATATTTCATGTTCATGGACGGCAAGAACCAATATCATGAAAATAGCCATACTGCTCCAGGCAATTTATAGATTTGATGCTATTCCCATTAAACCACCATTGACATTTTCACAGAATTAAGAAAATACATTAAAATTCATATGGAACCAAAAAGAGCCCATATAGACAAGACAATCCTAAGCAAAAAGAACAACACTGGAGGCATCACACTACCCAACTTCAAACTATACTACAAGGCTACAATACCCTAAACAGCATGGTACTGGCACAAAAACAGACACATAGACCAATGGAACAGAATAGAGATCTCAAAAATAAGACCACACATTGGGAGGATCCAAGAAGGTCAAATAGGATCAGCTCCAGAGTGCAGTTCCCAGGAAGAACAACACAGAGGGTGAGTGCCAACTGCATTTCCAAACAAGTTTTCACTGCTCACAGACCAGGAGATTCCCGTGCTGAAAAGCACCATGAGTTTTCAGAATGGCAGTTTCAGCCAGTGCTGGGTTAGTGCACAGAAACTCACACAAATCTGGGAGGCCATTTCAACTGGTGCTGGGAACACCTGGGAGACACAGCCACCCATTCAACTGAAAGGGAGGGGACAGAGACAGGGAGCCAGGCGATCTGGCTTGGTGGGTACCACCCCCACAAAACAAGTAATCTGAAATGCTCTGGATGGAGAGTTTCACAGCAAGTTCAGATGGACCCAGGATGGTCCAGCTCAGTGCAGGGAAGGGCCACCATCACTACTGAGGCAGTTCACACAGCAGCTGGGCAGAGCCTGCAGCAGCTCAGCAACACCTCTGCTGGCAGACTATGACTAGACTACTCCGTGTGGGGCAGGGCATCTATGAAAAAAGGCAGCAGCACCTCAGGAACTTATAAATAAAATCAACTTTCCTAGGACAGAGCACATGGGAATAGAGGGAGTTATGAGTTCCATTGCAGCAGACTTAAAGGTACCTGCCTAGCAACTCTGCATGGAACAACAGAGCTCCCAGCACAGCACTTGAGCTCATAAGGGACAGACTGTCTCCTCAAGCAGCTCCCCGATCCCCATATACCCAAAGAGATGCCTCATAAAGGAGAGCTCAGGATGACATCTGGTGGGTACCCTTCCAGGATAAAGATAACAGAAGAAGAAATGGGCAGCAACCCTTACTGTTCTACAACTCCCATGGGTGATCCCCAGGCAAGCAGGGTCTGGAGTGGAACTCCAGCAATCCTGCAGCAGAGGGGCAAGACTGTTACAAGGAAAACTAAGAAACAGAAAGAAATAGCTCAACATCAACAAAAACTACAAAGACCACAGGTAGATAAAGCCACTAAGATGGGAAGAAACCAGCGTACAAAGGATGAAAACACTAAAAACCAGAATGCCTCTCCTCCAAGGCATCACAACTCCTCACCAGCTAGGGATCAAAGATGGATGGAGAATGAATCTGATGAATTGACAGAAAGAGGCTTCAGAAAATGGATAATAACAACCTTCTCAGAGCCAAAAGAACATGTACTAACCCAATGCAAAGAAACTAAGAATCTAGAAAAAAGCTTAGATGAGATGCTAACTATAATAAACAGCTTACAGAAGAATATAAATGACTTGATGGGGCTGAAAAACACAGCACAAGAACTTTGTGAAGCATACACAAGTTTCAATAGCCGAATCAACCAAGCAGAAGAAAGGATATCAGAGATTAAAGATCAATTCAATGACATAAAATGAGAAGGCAAAAACAGAGAAAAAAGAGTGAAAAGAAATGAACAAAACCTCCAAGAAATATGGGATTATGAGAAAAGACCCAATCTCCATCTGATAAGTGTACCTGAATGTGAAGGAGAGAATGAATCCAAGCTGGAAAACACTCTTCAAGATATGATCCAGGAGAACTTCCCGAATCTAGCAAGGCAGGCCAATATTCAAGTCCAGGAAATACAGAAAACACCACAAAGATATTCCTCAAGAAGAGCAACCCCAAGGCACATAATCATCAGATTCACCAGAGTTGAAATGAAGGAAAAAATACTAAGGGCACCAGAGAGAAAGGTCAGGTTACCCATAAAGGGAAGCCCACCAGACTCCCAACAGAACTCTCGACAGAAACCTTACAAGCCAGAAGATAGTGGGGGTCAATATTCAACATCCTTAAAGAAAAGAACTTTCAACCTTGAATTTCATATCCAGCCAACCTAAGCTTCATAAGCAAGGAGAAAGAAAATCCTCTATGGACAAGCAATGGAGAGATTTCGTCACCACCAGGTCTGCCTTACAAGAACTACTGAAAGAAGCACTAAACAATGAAAGGAACAACCAGTAAAAGCCACTCCCAAAACGTACCAAATGGTAAAGATCATTGACAAAATGAAGAAAATGCATCAACTAACGGGCAAAACATCCAGCTAGCATCAAAATGGCAGAATCAAACTCACTAATTAAAAGGCAGTTATTTTTTCTAGGTTTCCACAACTTACTGTTTTTCAGTAACCAATGGCCAATGCTGCAGAAACAAGAGTAGACTGTTACAATAGCCATCTCTGGGCCTCTTGCCCCGTGGTCTGAAAATAATATCCTTTTCTACTTTTATCCTGAATCTAAACTGTGGGCTGCTCTGGGCTAATGAAGAGAGAAGTTTTTGCCATGTGCTTGAGCTCCATGAGAGAAGGAGATATGTCAGTTTTGTCTCTGGTTGTATCAGTACTGCTCAGCCCTGTGCTTAGCTCATAATAGGCAATTAGCAAATGACAAATAAATAATTGATCACTAAGATACTATAATTGATATGGTTAGAATATGTTTTAATTTAAAAGAACTTTTAAAAATGTGTGTGGGTATACTGTAGGTGTATGTATTTATGGATATATGACATATTTTGATACAGGAATGCAATATATAGTAATTACATCAGGGTAAATGAGATATCCATTATTTCAAGTATTTATCTTTTGTGTTACAGACAATTCAATTACACAATTTTAATTATCTTAAAATTTGCAATTAATTATTGACTATAATCACTCTGTTGTGCTATCAAATACTAATCTTTTTCTTTCTTTCTATCTTGTATACCCATCAAGCACCCCCACTTCCCCTTTACCCTCCCACTAATATTCAAAGCCTCTAGTAACAATCATCCTACTATCTATCTCAACAAGTACAGTTGTATTAATTTTTAGCTTCAACAAATAAGTGAGAACATGAGAAATTTGTCTTTCTGTGCCTGGCTTATTTAACTTAAAATGATGACCTCCAGTTGCAATCATGTTGCTGTAAAAGTCAGGATCTCATTCTTCTTCATGCCTAAATAGTATTCCATTTTGTATACATACCACAATTTCTTCATTTTTCTGCTTATGGATACTTAGGTTGTTTCCAAATCTTGACTAATACGAGTAGTGCAGCAGCAAACCAGGGAGTGCAGATATACCTTTGATATACTGATTTCCTTTTGGAGGGTATATACTTAACATTGGGATTGCTACATCAAATGGTAGCTTTAATTTTAGTTTTTTGAGGAACTTCCAAACTCTCCATAGTGCTTGTACTAAGCTATATTCCAACCAACACTGTACAAGGCTTTTCTTTGCTCCACATCCTCACCAGTATTTGTTATTGCCTTTTTATAAAGTTTTAAAATTTTTATTTATTAAAATTTGTTTTGGTATTTAGCAGCTGTACGTATTTGTGGCATACATAAGATGTCTTGATACATTCATGCATTACAAAATAAGCACATCATGGAGAATGGGGTATATATTCCCTTAAACATTTATTGTTTGAGTTGCAAACAATTTAATTACTCCTTTTAAGTTTTTTTAAAATATACAATTCGGTTATTATTGACCGTAGTTACCCTATTGTGCTATCAAATTGTAGGTCTTATTCATGTTGTCTAATTTTGTTGTACCAATTAACCATCCCCACCTCCCTCCTGGCTTCACTGCCATTCTCAGAGTCTGGTAACCACCCTTCTACTCTTTATGTTCATGAGTGCATTTGCTTTAATTTTTAAATCCCACAAATATGTGAGAACATGTGATGTTTGTCTTTCTGTGCCTGGCTTATTTTATTAAGCATAATAATCTCCCATTCCATCCATGTTACTGCAAACGACTGGATCTCATTCTGTTTATGCCCAAATAGCACTCTATTGCATATATGTACCAAATTTTCTCTATTCATTCATCAGTTGATGAAAACTTAGGCTGCTTCCAAATGTTACCTATTGTAAACAATGCTGCAACAAATATAGGAATGCAGATATATCTTTGATGTATTGATTTTCTTTCTTTTAGGTACATACCTAGCAGTGAAATTTCTTCATCACATGGTAGCTCATTGTTATTGCTATTATTATTATACTTTAAGTTCTGGGGTACATTTGAAGAACATGCAGGTTTGTTACACAGGTATACATGCACCATGGTGGTTTGCTGCAGCCATCAACCCATCTGTACATTAGGTATTTCTCCTAATGGCATCCCTTAAACCTCTCCCCACCCACTGGAAGGCCCCAGTGTGTTATGTTTTCCTCCCTATGTCTCAATTTTTAGTTTCTTTTTTGAGAAACCTCTAAACCATTCTCCATAGTTGTTGTACTAATTTACCTTCCCATCAACATTCCACAAGAGTTATATTTTCTTCAAGTTTTCACCTACATTTGATATTGCCTATCATTTTGATAAAAGCTGTTTTAACTGGGGTGAGATAATAGCTTATTGTAGTTTTGATTTGCATTTCCCTGATTATTAATGATGTTCATCATCTTTTCATATGCCTGTTTGCCATTTGTGTCTTCTTTTGAGAAACGTCTATGCAGACCGTTGGTTGGCTCACTTTTTGATCAAATTATTAGGATTTTTTCTATAGAGTTGTTTGTGCTTTTTATACGTTCTGGTTATTTCTCCCTTGTAAGATGGGCAGTTTGTATTTTTTTTTTCCCATTCTGTGGGTTGTCTCTTCACTTTATTGGCTTTTTTATTTTCCTGAGCAGAAACTTTATAACTTGATCCCATTTGTCCACTTTTTCTTTGGTTGCTTGTGCTTGTAGGGTATTGCTCAAAATAATTTTTGCCCAGTCCAGTGCCCTGGAGAGTTTTCCTAAAGTTTTATTTCAGTAGTTTCATAGTTTAAGGACTTATATTTAAAATTTTAATTAATTTTGATTTGATTTTTTATATGATGAGAAATAAGCATTTAGTTTCATTCATCTGCATATGGATATGCAGTTGTCCCACCACCATTTATTGTAGGAAATTTCCTTTCCTGAATGCATGCTCTTGGTATATTTGTTGAAAATGAATTCACTATAAATATATAAATTTCAAAGTGTTCCGATTTTGTTCCACTGTTTTACATGTTTGTTTCTATGCCAGTACTCTTCTGTTTTGATTACTAGAGCTCTATAGTGTAATATGAAATCAGGCAATGTGATTCCTCCAGTTTTTTTTTTTTTCTCAGGATGGCTTTGGCTATTCTTGGTCTTTTTGGTTCCATATAAGTTTTAAGATTGTTTTGGCTACATCTGTGGAGAATGCCATTGATATTTTGAAAAGTTTTGCATTGAATTTGTAGATTGTTTTGTGTAGTGAAAACATTTTAACAATATTGATTCTTCCAATACATGAACTTGAAATGTCTTTTCAAATTTTGGTGTCCTCTTCGTTACTTTCAACAGTGTTTTGTAGTTTGTATTGTAGAGATCTTTCACTTATTTGACAAAGTTAATCCTTAGATATTTAATTTTATTTGTAGCTATTATAAATGGAATTTGTTTACACTTATGTATAAGATTGTTCACTTTTGGCATACAAAAATGCTACTGATTTTTGTATGCTGATTTGTATCCTGCAACTTTACTGCATTTGTTTATCATTTATAATAGTTATTTTGGAAAGTGTTCGAATTTTTCTGCAAACAAGGGTAATATGATATTTGGAAATATAATTTGATTTATTTCTTTCCAATTTGGATGCACTTTTTTTCTTTATCTTATCTTATTGTTCTAGCTGGAACTTCCAGTACTATGTTGAATGACCGTGGCAAAAGGGGGAATCCTGGTTGCAATCAATATCTTAGAAAAATGGCTTTCTGTTTTTCCCCATTGAGTATGATACTAGCTGTGATTCTGATATATATATATGTCTTCATTATGTTGAGGTATGTTCCTTCTATACCCTGTGTTTTGAGGACTTATATTGTAAAGGAATGTAAAATTTTATCAAATGCTTTTCCAGAATCACTTGAAATAATCATATAAATTGGTCTTTTGCTCTATTGACATCATGTATCACATTTAGTGATTTGCATATGCTGAACCATACTTGTATCCCTGGGAAAAATCTCAGTTGGTCATAATGAATGATCTTTCAATATATTATTTAATTTAATTTGCTAGTATTTTGTTGGAAATATTTGCATCTATGTTTATAAAAATTATTGTCCAGTAGTTTTCTTTTTTGATGCATTTTCATCTGGTTTTGGTATCAGGTTAATTCTCGCCACATAGAATAAATTTGTCAGTAGTCCCTCCAATTCTAATTTTGAGATATTTTGAGTAGAATTAACATAAACTCTTCTTTAAATATTTGGTAAAATTCAGCAGTGAAGGCCTTTTTTTTTTTTCCTGAAAGACTTTTTATGGCTTTGAATGTGTTACTTGTGTTTGATCTGTTCGAGTTGTGGATTTCTTTATGATTCAATCTTGGTAGGTTGTGTATTTCTAGTAATATATTTATTTCTTCTAGGTTTTTGAATTTATTGGCATATAGCTGCTCACAGTAGCCTCTAATTGTCCTTTGAATTTCTGCAATATTGGTTGTAGTGCCTCCTTTTACATTTCTGATTTTATTTATTTGGGTCTTCTCTCCATTTTTCTTACTCTGGCTAGAGTTTGTCAATTTGTTTATCCTTTCAAAACACTAACTTCTTGGTTTGTTGATCTTTTTTATTATTTTCTTCTTTTTAATTTTATTTCTTTCTACTTTGATCTTTCTTTCAGTAACTTTGAGTTTCATTTGCTCTTGTTCTTCTAATTTTTTAAGATGCATTGTGCCAGATGTAGGTGATGGGGGAATGGAGGCAGCAAACCACATTGCCATATGTATACCTATGCAACAATCCTGCATGATCTGGACATGTATCCCAGAAGCTAAAGTACAATTAAAAAAAGAAAAGATGCATTCTTAGGTTGTTTATTATAATTGTTTTTGGTTTTGTTTTGTTTTACTTTTTTGACTTAGACACTTACAAAATTCTCTTAGTACTGTTTTCATTGTATCTCGTAGGTTTGGAAATGTTGTGTTTTCATTATCATATGTTTTAGGACATTTTTCAATTTCATTCTTAATTTCTTTATTGACTCATGGTCATTCAGGAGAATGTTGCTTAATTTTCATGTGTTTGTATAGTTTTCAAATTTCCTTTTGTAATTGATTTCTAGTTTTATTCAATTGTGGTTAAAGAAGATGCTTAATATTATTTCAGTTTTTTGAATGTTTTAAGATACTTTGTGGTATCTTTTAATTTCTTGACTTTTATGTTTTGTGTATCTGTTGTGTGTTATTTGATTTGAGTTTACCATGAGGCTTGCAAATGATGTCTTGTAACTATTATATTAAGCATGACTGCTTAGCACTGATTTGATACACAAGCAAACAAACAGGAAAAAAGAAAACTTATAAAAAATTTAACTTTTAACTTAAAAACACTTTAACTTTTCCCCTACTTTTAACTTTTTTCTATTTATATTATATTGTACTGTCTGTCATAAAATGTTTGTAGCTATTATTTTTGACCAGATTATCTTTCAGTCCTTCTACCTATGACTAGTTTACACACAATAATTTGAGTGTTATAATATGCTGTGTTTTTCTATGTATTTGCAGTTACCAGTAAGTTCTATACTTTCAGATGATTTCTTAGTGTTTATTATGGTCCTTTTCCTCTTTCTGATTGAAGTACTCCCATAAGCATTTCTTATAGAACAGACCTAGTGTGGATAAAATCACTCAGCTTTTGTCTGTCTGTGAATGTCTTTGTTTCTCCTTATGTACTTATTTTCACCAGATGTACTACTCTGGGGTGAAAGGCTTTTTTCTTCAGCAGTTTAAATATGTCATCCCACTCTTTCCTGGCTTGTAAAGTTTATTCTGAAAAGACTTCTGTAAGATATACTGGACCTCCGTTTTATGTTACTTGTTTTTTTCTTGTTGCTTTTAGAATTTTTTTCTTGATCCTAGATACTTGGAAGTTTTTTTATTAAATACCTTCAGGTAGTCTTCATAAGGTTACATATACTTGGTTTTATATATCCTTCTTGTAGTTGAATATTAATGTCTTTCTCTTACTTTGAAAAGTCACTTCAAATAAACTTTCTATCCTGATCTCCTCTCTCTGTATTGCCCTTTTAAGGCCAATAGCATATTTGCCTTCTTGAGGTTATTTTCTAGCTCTTGTAGTTGTGCTTCATTCTTTTTAATTATTTTTTGCATCTCCTCTCTATGTGTATTTTCATTTAGACTTGTCATTAAACTCACTAACTCTTTCTTCTGCTTCATAAATTCTGCTATTGTAGAGACTCTGATGCATTCTTCAATGTCTATTGCATTTTTCCACTCCAGAATTTGCATGTGATTGTTTTAAAGTATTTCAATTTCTTTGTTAAATATATCTAATAAGTTTCTAATTCTTTCTCTGTGTATTCTTGAATTTATCAGCATTTATGCAAAACACCTATTTTAAGTTATCTGTCTGAAAGTCAAATATCTCTGTTTCTCCAGGACTAGTCTCTGGTGCCTTATTTAGTGCATTTGGTCAGGTTACATTTTCCTGGATATTCTTGTTGCTTGTAGATATTTATCAGTGTCTGGGCAATGAAATGTTAGTTATGTATTGTACTCTTCATAGTCTTGGCTTGTTTGTAACCTTCCTTGGTAAGGCTCTTTAGACATTCAAAGGGACTTGGGTATTGTGATCCAGGCTTTTGGTCACTACAGCAGTATCTGTATTCAGGTGCAATGGAAGCCCAGTAATTACGTGGTTCTTGCAGATTCATGGTGGTACTATTTTGATGGTAGTGGATGAGATCCAGAAGATTTCTCTGAATTACCAGACAAAGACTCTTGTTCCTTTCTCTTACTTTTTCCCAATTAAATGGAATTTCTTTCTCTGTCTTTTTGTGTTGTGCTGCCTGGAGTTAGGCAAGGGGTGACAAAAGCATCCTTCTGGCCACCACCATTGAGATTTTGCTGGATCAGGCCTGAAGCAAGCACAGCAGTGGGTCTTCTGCAGCACCCACTGTAAAAACTACCTGACTACTGGCTATTTTGCTTAAGACTCTAGGGCTCTACAGTTACCAAGTGGTAAAGCCAACCAGGTCTGCAAATTTGCTTCAGGACAGTATGTTTTCCTATGCCCAGGGAGGTCCAGAGATGCTATATGGGAGTCAGGGCCTAGAATAGAAAACCCTAGAAATCTGTTTGGTGCTCTATTCTACTGTGACTGAACTGTCACCCAAACCCCAAGATAAAGTCCTTTCCATTATTTCATCATCTTTTCCCTGGCAAAGGACTCTCTCCCCATGTTGACTACTGTTACAGGCCTGTAGAGTCTACTAAAAGGCTATTGCTGATATTCACTCAAGGAACAAGGGCTCTTCAGTCAGCTTGTGGTAGAGGCTGCCTGACCAGGCACTCAAATTTTAGTGCAGTGGGCTCAACTCTGGCACAGGGTAAGTCCAAAAACGCTGTCCAAGAGCCAAGGCCTGAAATCAGTGAACCAAGAGCACACTTGGTGCTCTACCCCACTGTGGCCAAGCTGGTATCTAAGCTTCATGACAAAGTCCAGTTTAAGTTTTTATTTTCTTTTCTCAAGCAGAAGGTATCTCTCCTCATAGCCACTGCAGTTGTGAATGTATTGGGTCATTCCTGAAGCCAGCACCTCTCAGAGTCACATCCAAGGCCCTTGATGTCTACTACCTAGTTACAGCCACTGACTATTCAGGGCCTACGGGGTCTTTAGTCAGCAGGAGATGAATCCTTCTAGTACTGGGTTCTTTCCTTCAAAAAAGCAGGGTTTCTTCTAGCCCAGGGTGTGTCTAGAAATGTCATCATTTGGGAGCTAGTGCATGGAATAGGTCCCTCACATTTGTGCCTTTTGCCTTATCCTACTATGTATGTGCTGGTGTTCAACTTGAAAACAAAGTTCCCTTTATTCTTCCCTCTCCTTTTCTCAAGTGGAATGAAGAAATCTCTTTTGGAGCTGTGAGCTACACTTCCTGTGGTTGAGGGAGGGGTGGTGTAAGTACTCCCTTAGCAATCTCAGCTGGTGTCTCATGAGGCAATATACCCCCATAAGTCAACTGGCTCTGAGAGCAGTACAGTACTACAATTTGCATAGGAATTTTGGTAACCATGGCCTAGACTACCTTTTGAGTTTATTTAGGACCATAGAGCACTGTGGCACATGGTGACAAGTCTTGATGAAACTCTATTTTCAACTGCTGGAGTAGGAAATTCCTCTCTGGCCATGGCTTGACTAAATCCTGTCTCTATGGATATTGGCTCAGTTCTGTTCGGTGTTGGTAGTGCTGAGTTCCAGTGCAAAGTCCCACTATTATTGCACTTTCACTTCCCCAAGCAGACATGTTCTGTCCATTTGCTCCATGGTAGCTGCCTGTGGGTGAGGGAGTGGTTGCATTTGCAATTCAAGACTGTCTTTTCTACACACTTCACTGCCTCGTTCTGTTATCTGAAGGTAAAACTAGGTGTTGAAATTACTCACCTGATTTTTGGTACTTATGAACATGCTTTTCTGCAGGGTCTATATAGTCGTTAAATTTGTATTTCTGTGAGGAGAATAATCAGTAGGGCTTTTATTCAGCCACTTTGTTCCACCTCCTCTCAAGAAAAACTTTTAAGCTTGTTTTTATATATTAATTTATAATTGTTTAGAAGAAATGAGAGAGTTATTTGAATGTAACTATCTTCCAAGAGTTCTTTGCCTAAACTAGCTATCCCTGAAATACGTATAAGAATGCCATGAGGCTTACACAAGTATCAATAGCTCAATCTATCAAGTAGAAGAAAGAATGTCAGAGATTGAAAATCAGCTCAATGAAATAAAGTGAGGAGACAAAATTAGAGAAAAAAGAGTGAAAAGAAACAAACAAATCCTACAAGAAATATGGGACTATGTGAAAAAACCAAATCTACGTTTGATTGGTGTATCTGAAAGTGACAGGGAAAATGAAACCAAGTTGGAAAACACTCTTCGGGATGTTATCCAGGAGAACTTCCCCAACCGAGCAAGCCAGGCCAACTTTCAGATTCAGGAAATATAGAGAAGAAGATCGCAAAGATACTCCTCAAGAAAAGCAACCTTAAGACACATACTCATCAGATTCACCAAGGTTGAAATGAAAGAAAAAATGTTAAGGGCAGACAGAGAGAAATATTGGGTTACCCACAAATGGAAGTCTGTCAGACTAACAGTGAATCTCTCTCCAGAAACCCTACAGGCCAGAAAAGAGTGGGGCCAATATTGATTATTTCATCACTCAGGTATTAAGCTTAGTACTCATTAGTTATTTTTCCTGATTCTCTCCTTCCTCCATCCCTCTACTCTCTGATAGACTACAGTGACTGCTGTTCCTTTCTTTGTGTCCATGTGTTCTCATAATCTAGTTCCCACTTATAAATTAAAACATATTTAGTTTTCTTTCCCTGTGTTAGTTGCTAAAATTTAATGGTCTCCAGGTATGTCTGTGAGCCTGTAAAAAACATACTCTTATTCTTTTTCATGGCTGCATAGTATTCCATGCTGTGTATGTACCACATTCTCTTTATCCAATCTACCATTGATAGGCATTTAGGTTGATTCCATGCCTGCTATTGTAAGTAGTGTTGCAATGAACATACATGTGTATGTACATTCATGACAGAGTGATTTACATTTCTTTGGGCATATGCCCAGTAGTAGGATTGCTGGGTCAAATGGTAGTTCTGTCTTTAGATCTTTGAGGAATCATCACACTGTTTTCTACAATGGTTCAACTAATTTACACTCCCACCAACAGTGTATAGGTGTTCTTTTTTCTCTCCAACCTCACCAGCATGTTATTTTTTCACTTTTTAGTAATAGCCATTCTGACTGGTGGGAGATGGTATCTCATTGTGGTTTTGATTTGCTTTCTATTAATGATCAGTGATGTTGAGCTGTTTTTCATATGCTTGTGGGACACATATATGTCTTCTTTTGAAAACTGTTCATATTCTTTGCAACTTTTTAATGGGGTTGTTTGTTATTTTTTTTAAAAATTGTTTAAGATTCTTATAGATGCTAGATATTAATTTTTTTTCAGATGTATAATTTGCTAATATTTTCTACCATTCTGGAGGTTGTCTGTTTACTCTGTAGATAGTTTCTTGTTCTGTTAAGAACCCCTTTAGGTTAATTATATTTCATTTGCCAATTTTGCTTTTGTTGTAGTTGGTTTTGGCATCTTCATCATAACATTTTTGCTCCTTCCTATGTCCAGAATTTTACTGCCTAAGTTGTTTTCCAGGGTTTTTATAGTTTTGGGTTTTACATTTAAGTCTTTAATTTATACTGATTTGACTATTATATATGGTATAAGAAAGAAGTCTAGTTTTAATCTTCTGTATGTAGTTAGCCAGTTATCCCAGGATCCTTTTCTCATTGCTTGTTTTTGTCATTTTTGTCAAAGACCAGATAGTTGTAAGTGTGTGGCTTTACTTCTTGGCTATTATGTTCCATTGGTCTACATGCATGTTTTTGTAGCAGTACCATACTGTTTTGATTACCGTAGATGTATAGTATAGTTTGAAAACAGGTAGCATGATGCCTCAAACTTTGTTCTTTTTGGTTAGGATTGCCTGACAATTCAGGCTATTTTTAGGTTCCATATGAATTTGTATTTTTTTTTCTAGTTCTGTGAAAATAACATTATTTAATTCATAGGAATAACATCTAATCTGTAAATTACATTGCCGAGTATGACCATTTTAGTGATATTGATTCTTATTATCCATGAGTATGGACTTTTTAAAATTTGTTTATATCATCTCTGTTATTCTTGAGTAATGTTTTATAGTTCTTCTTGTAGATATTTTTACCTTTCCAATTGGCTGTATTTATAGGTATTTTAGTTTTTTTTTTTTCAATTGTGAATGGCATTGCATTTTTTATTTTGTTCTCAGTTTGACTGTTATTGGTGTATAGGAATGCTACTGATTACTGTATGTTGATTAAGTATTTTGAGATTTGCTGGAGTTGATTATCAGCTTAAGACGTTTTTGAGCCAAAGCAATGGTTTCTTTTTCGAGATATGGAATCATGACATCTGCCAAACGGGATAGTTTGACTTCCTGTCTTTCTATTTGGATACCCTTTATTTATTTATTTATTTTTTCCTTATTGTTCTGGCCAGAACTTCCAATACTATGTTGAATAGGAGTGGTGAGAGACAACATCCTGACTTTCCAGATGAGTGCCTCTAGCTTTTGCCCATAATGTTGGCTGTGGATTTGTCATAGATGGCTTTTATGATTTTGAAGTGCATTCTTTCAACACTTAGTTCACTGAGATTTTTTAACATGAAGGGGTGTTGAATTTCATCAAGTCTTGTCTGTACCAATTGAGATAATCATGCAGTTTTTGTCTTTAGCTCTGTTTATGTGATGAATCCCATTTACTGATTTGTGTATGTTTAACTAAACTTGCATCTTGAGAAAAAAGCCCACTTGATTGTGGTGGATTAGCTTTTTTATGTGTTGCTGAATTTTATTTGCCAGCATTTTGTTGAGAATTTTTGCATCATGTTAAACAAGGATATTAGACTGAAGTTTTTTTTTTTTTTTTTTCTTTGGGGCACAGGGGTGGAATCAGTCTCTGCCTGGTTTACTATGAGGATGATGCTGGCCTCATAGAATAAGTTAGGGAAGAATCCCTCCTTCTTAATATTTTTTAAACAGTTTTAGTAGGAATGTTACCATCTCTTCTTTGTACATGTGGTAGAATTCAGATAAAAATTTGTCTGGTCCTGGCCTTTTTTGGTTGATAGTCTATGTATTATGGATTCAATTTTGAAGCTCATTATTGGTATGTTAAGGGATTTAACTTCTTCCTAGTTTATTCTTGGAAGGTCATATGTGAATAGGAATTTATTAATGTCTTCTAGATTTTCTAGTTTATGTTCATAGAGATGTTTGTAATATTCTCTGATGATTATTTGTATTTCTGTGAGTTCAGTGGTAATATTTCCTTTGCCATTTCTAAGTGTGTTTATTTTAATATTCTATCTTTTATTCTTTATTAGTCTCCTAGCAGTCTATCTATTTTATTATTTTAAAAGTACCAACTCTTGGATTCATTGATCTAGTCAATATTCTTTTGTGTGTCTCAATCTCTTTCAGTTCAGTAAAGATCTTGGTTATTTCTTGTCTTCTGGCCTTGGCACTAAGGTTCTCTTCTTTCCCTAGTTCTTTTAGTTATGAGGTTAGGTGGGTTAACTTTTTGCTGTGGGAATTTAGTGCTATAAATTTCTTTCTTAAGAGTGCCTTACCTATGTACCAGAGATTCTGGTATGTTTTATCTTTTACTATTTTCGAATAACTTCCTCATTTCTGATTTAATATTATTATTTAACCAGATGTCATTCAGGAGCAGGTTGTTCAATTTCCATGTAATTGTATTATTTTGAGCAAATTTCTTTTGCTTGATTTCTAATTTGATTGTTCTGTGGTCTGAGAGAGTTGTCATTATGTCAGTTCTTTTGGATTTACTGAGGAATGTTTTACGTCCAATTATGTGATTGATTTTAGAGTTGCACCATGTGGCAATGAGAAGAATGTAGATGCTGCTGTTTTGAGGTGGAGAGTTCTGTAGATGACTATCAGATGCATTTGATACAGTGTTGAGTTCTGTAGATGACTATCAGATCCATTTGATACAGTGCTGAGTTAAAGTCCTGAATATCTTCATTAATTTTATGTCTTTATAATCTGTCTTATACTGTTAATGTGACATTGAAGTCTTTCATTATTATTCTGTGGGAGTTTAAGTCACTTTGAAGATCTCTAAGAACTTGCTTTATGAATCTGGGTGCTCCTGTGTTGAGCACATATATATTTAGAATAGTTAAGCTTTCTTGTTGACTTGGACCCTTTACGATTGTATTAGTTTATTCTCTCATTGCTATGAAGAAATATCTGAGACTGGGTAATTTATTTAAAAAAAGTTTTAATTGGCTAATGCTTCCACAGATGGTACAGGAAATATGACAGCATCAACTTCTGTGGAGGTCCCTGGAATATTTTAATTATGGCAAAAGACAAAGCAGGAGCAGGCATTTTAACATGGCCAGAACAGCAGAACTGATAAGGTGTGGAGTGCTATACACTTTAAAAGAACCAGATCTCATGAGAACACACTCACTATACCATACCAAGGGGTGATGGTGCTAAACCATTTAGAGAAACTCTATTTCCATGGCCCATTCACTTCCTGCCAGGACCCTCCTTCAACACTGATAATTAAAATTCCACATGGGATTTGGGCAGGGACACAAATACAAACTATATCAACTATTATGTAATACCCTTCTTGTTTTCGATCCTTGTTGGTTTAAAGTCTGTTTTGTCTGAAATTAGTATTGCAACCATGCTTATTTTCTGATTTCCATTCGCTTGTTGGATTTTCTTTGTTCTCCTCCTGACCTCTCCCAAATCTCTTTTCTTTCTCACACTTCAAAATGCAAGCATGTCTTCCTAAAAGTTACTCAAAATCTTAACCCATTCCAGCATTAACTCACAAGTCCACAGTCCAAACTCTTATCTGAGACAATGCATATTCCTTTGGCCTATGAGTCTGTAAAATCAAAACAAGTTAGTTATGTTCAAGATCCAATGAAGGTACAAGCATTGAGTAAATTTTCCCATTTCAAAAGGGAGAAATCAATAAAAACAAAGTACCTAAAGACCCAATGTAAGTCTGAAATTCAGCAAGGCAGTCAAGGTTTAAGCTTTAAATCTTGAAGCTCCCAAATAATCTCATTTGACTCCATATCTCATTTCCAGGGCATAATGGGTGGATTCCCAATCTTTGGACTGCTTTGCCAATGTGACTTTTCAGAGTTTAGCCCCTTTGCCTGCTCTCATGAGCTGGCATTGGGTGCCTATAGCTCTTCTAAAAGGAAAATTCAAGCTGCCACAGGACAGTGGCCCTGTTCTCACAGTTCCACTAGACAGTGCCTCAGTGGGGACTCTGTGTAGGGGCTCCAATCTCACTTTTTTTCTTTCTCACTTCCCTATTAGAGGTTGTCCATGAGGGCTCTACCCCTGCAGCAGGCTTCTGCATGGACATCCAGGCCTTTCCATATGTCCTCTGAAATCTAGGCAGAGGCTCCTAAGCATTGACTCAAACTGTATCTGGGACCCTTTTAGTAATAGCTAGAGCTGGAGCAGCTGGGGTGCAGGTACCAGTGTCCTGAGGTTGTGCAGGGAAGTGGGTCCCTTGGCTTGACATACGAAACCATTCTTTCCTCCTAGACCTCCAGGGCTGTGATGGAAGAGGATGTCACCAAGGTCTTTGAAATGCCTTTCAAGCCTTTCCCACTTGACTCCTTTTTACTTGTGCAAATGTCTGCAGCCTGCTTGAATTCCTTACCCCCAAAATAGGCTTTTCATTTTTTCCACATGACCAGGTTGCACATTTTTCAAACTTTTATGCTCTGATTCCCTTTTAAATATAACTTTCAGTTTTATATCATTTCTTTTCTCATGCATACGTGCATAGATGATTAGAAGCAGCCAGGCCAAATCTTGAATGCTTTTCTGCTTAGAAATTTTCCCATCAGATATCACAAATCATCATTCTCAAGTTCAAAGTTCCACAGCTCCTTAGGGCTGGGGCACAACGCAGCCAATCTCTTTGCTAACTCATAATGTGACCTTTGTTTTAGTCCCCAGTAAGTTCCTCATCTTCACCTAAGATCTTCTCAACCTAGACTTCATTGTCCATATCACCATCAGCATTTTCTTCACAACCATTCAGCCAGTCTCTAGGAAGTTCCAAACTTTCCCTCATCTTCCTGTCTCCTTCTGAGCCCTCCACACTCTTCCAGCCTTAGCCAGTATCCTGGTTCATTCTCGCACTGCTATAAAAAATAACTGAGACTCTACAATTTATAAAGAGAAGAGGTTTACTTATCTCACACTTCCACAGGCTGTACAGGTATCATGGTTAGGGAGGCCTTAGGAAATTTTTAATCATGACAGAAGGCAAAGGGGAAGCAGATATATCTTCACATGGTTGGAGAAGAAGAGAGAAAAGGGGCAGGTGGTACATACTTTTAAGCAACCAGATCTTATGAGAGCTCACTCACTATTATAAGAACAGCATGGAAGAAATGCACCCCCATCATCCAATTACCTCCCACCAGGCCCCTCTCCCAACATTTGGGATTACAATTCTATATAAGATTTGGACAGGAACACAAATGCAAACCATTTCAACTGATTACCTAATTTCAAAGCTCATTCCACATTTTCAGTTATCTTTATAGCAATGCTCCACTCCTCTGTACCAATTTTCTGTATTAGTTCACTCTCACATTGCTATAAAGAAAGACCTGAGAAATATCTGAGACTGGGTAATTTATTAGAAAGAGAGGTTTAAGTGGCTTACAGTTCTACAGGCTGTATACAGAAAGCATGGCAGCATCTGCTTTTGGGGAGGTTTCAGGGAGACATTACTTATGTCAGAATGTAAGGCAGGAGAAGGCATCTTCACGTGGCCAGAGCAGGAGGAAAAGAGAGAAAAGTGGAGGTGCTATACAATTTTAAACAACCAGATATTGTGACAATTCATTCACTATACAGTACCAAAGGGGGATGGTGCTAAACTATTTATGAGAACTTCACTCTCATGATCTGATAACCTCCTTCCAGGTCCCTTATTCAATAGTATGGATTAGAACTCAACATGAGATTTGGGTGCGGATACAGATCGAAACCATATCAACCATTATGAAATGGCTTCCTTTGTCATGTTTTATCTTTTTAGTTGAAAGTCTGTTTTGTCTGAAATTAGGACTGCAATCCCTGCTTTTTTCTAATTTCCATTTCCTTGGTAGATTTCCTTCCATATATTTTGAGACTATGAGCGCCATTGCAGGTGACATGAGTCTTTTGAAAAAAGCATTCCATTATGTCTTGCTGTTTTATCAACCTTGCTACTCTGTGCCTTTTAATTGGGACAGTTAACCTATCTGTATTTGAGGTTAGCATTGATATGTGTGAATTTGACCTTGTCATCATGATGTTTGTTAGTTATTATGCAGACTTGTTTGTGTGGTTGATTTTTAGTGTCATTGATCTGTGTACTTAAGTGTCTTTTTGTAATGGCTGGTAATGGTCTTTTTTCCCATATTTAATGCTTCCTTCATGACCTTTCATAAGACAGTTCTGTTGGTAATGAATTCCCACTGCATTTCCTTGGGCAAAAATAATATTATTTATTTTTTGCTTATGAAGCTTAGTTTGGTTGAATATGAAATTCTCATTTGATCTATATATATACACACACACACACATATATATATATGTATATATACACACACACACATATATATGTATATATATACACACATATATGTATATGTATATATACATACACACACACACACACACACACACACACACACACATATATATATATATATATATAATGTTTAATATTGGCCACCAATCTCTTCTGACTTGTGGAGTTTCTGCAGAGAGGCCCACTGTTAGTCTGATGAGCTTCCCTTTGTAGGTGACCTAATTTTCTCTTTAGCTGCCTCTAACATCTTTCTTTCATTTTGACATTAGAGAATCGGATGATTTTGTGTCTTGGGAGTGATCTTCTTGTGAAGTATCTTACTGGAATTCTCTGCATTTCCTGAATTTGAATCTTAGTCTCTCTAGCTAGGTTGCATAAATTATCATGGATGATATTATGAAATACATATTCCAAGCTGTTTACACTCTCCCCATCTCTTTCAGGGAAAGCAATGTGTTGTAGATTTGGTCTCTTTATACAATCCCATATTTTTCAGATTTTTTGTTTATTCCTTCAAATTATATTTTCTCCATTATTGTCTCATTGTCTTATCTCAGAGCCAGTCTTCAGGCTCTGAGACTCTTTCTTCTGCTTTGCTTGTTCTGCTATTAATACTTATGATGGCATTATGAAATTCTTGTAGTGTGTTTTTTAGGTTTTTCAGTCAGTTATGTAATTTTTTACACTGGATATTTTGTTTATCAGTTCCTGCATCATTTTATAATTTTTAGCTTCCTTGGATGAGGGTTTAAGCATACTCCTGCATGTCTCTTTTTTTTATTGTACTTTAGATTCTGGGGTACACGTGCAGATCATGCAAGATTGTTGCATAGGTACATTCATGGCAAGGTGATTTGCTGCCTCCATCCCCCCATCACATATACCTGACATTTCTCCCCACATTATCCCTCCCCACCCTCCCTCCCACTGTCCCTCCCCTAGCCCCCCACAACAGACCCAGTGTGTGATGCTCCCCTTTCTGTGCCCATGTGTTCTCATTGTTCAACACCTGCCTATGAGTGAGAATATGTGGTATTTGATTTTCTGTTCTTGTGTCAGTTTGCGGAGAATGATGGTTTCCAGGTTCATCCATGTCCCTACAAAGAACATAAACTCATCCTTTTTTATGGCTGTGTAGTATTCCATGGTGTATATGTGCCACATTTTCTTTGTCCAGTCTACCACTGTTGGGCATTTGGGTTGGTTCCAGGTCTTTGCTATTGTAAATAATGCTGCAGTGAACATACGTGTGCATGTGTCTTTATAATAGAATGATTTATACTCCTTTGGGTATATACCTGGTAATGGGATTGCTGGGTCAAATGGAATTTCTATTTCTAGGTCCTTGAGGAATCGCCACACTGTCTTCCACAATGGTTGAACTCGTTTACACTCCCACTAACAGTGTAAAAGTGTTCCTATTTCTCCACATCCTCTCCAGGATCTGCTGTCTCCAGATTTTTTAATGATCACCATTCTAACTGGCATTAGATGGTATCTCAATGTAGTTTTGATGTGCATTTCTCTAATGACCAGTGATGATGAGCATTTTTTCATATGTTTGTTGGCTTCATATATGTCTCTTTTCATTGCTCTCCGTAGTCTGCATTATATTTCTGTCACTTTAGCCCTCTCAGCCTGGTTCAGAAGACTGAGTGGAGCGGTGGTGCTGTTACTTGGAGGAAAGAAAGAACTCTGGCTTTTCACATTTTCCGAATCAGTTTTTTCCTCATATTTGTGGGCTTATGTTTCTTCAGTGCTTGATGTTTCTGACCTTTGGATGGATTTTATTTATTTTATCTTATTTGGTGACCTTGAGGATTTGATCATGATAAAAGGTGGATTCAGCCAACTGGCATTGTTTATGGAAGATTTTAGGGGACCAGCACGCAGCTTCCAGCTCCTGGACTGCCTTCTCTAACTCTGGGGGACTTTTGTGAGGCCCTGACATTTTGCTCTGGCTTCTTCACCTTAAGAATCCACTGTGCTGGGGGTGGGAGTGGGGTGGAGGCAGAGGCGCTCCCAGACCACTGGTCACTACACTTTAACATATGGTGTGAGCCAAAGCATTTTATAGTGATGTGACAGCAGGATTTGTCCTCATTTGCACATGCCAACAGCCCCCAGAAATGGCAGTCCAGCTGGTTGCATGTTCATTGGCTGTAGGAGAGTGGTAGCACCTGCTAGGCTGCCTGTCTTAGTGTGGAAGTTCACCACAATGTTGGGAAAAATGTAGCTGGGGGCAGTTACAGGAGATGTCTGCTGTTGGCTGTGTGTGCAGACACACTGGTAGTGGTGTTTGCATGGGGCGGAGCACTGGTGGGCCTAGGTTTGTGTCCAGTCTCCTTGAGTTGTAGTCACAGGTGATTGCAGAGTGCAGGGTAGGGTCCACTGTTCTTTGTACCTAGTTTCACTTCTGTGGCAGTGTTGATAAAAGGGTGAATCACTGGTGGGTGTGGGGCTGGCTGGTGCTGTGCACATCAAGGCTCTGCCTGTAATGGTAGTAGGCAAGGAGAGGAAGGGGTGAACTGTACTCCTGCTGCAGCACTGGCAGTGCAGGGTTCATCCACACATGTGCACTGGCAGGTCAAGAAAGGCACACTGCATGCCAGCAAAGCAATAGGGGTGTTACTGTGGGCCTGGTGAAAGCGGCAGTATGGGTAGGGAGCAGGTAGGCTGGCATGCAGCAGTGGGGGCCACCACACTTGAGCTCTCTGTTGGTAAGGCATGATATCTGCCAGCAGAGGAGTCATTATGTGAGTTCCCATGGCACTTGAGGCTGTCTTGCAAGCTGGCCAGCCAGTCTGGGGCCCAGGAGAAGCCTACAGTCTAAGGGATGTTAAAATTAAAACAACCCTGTCTCATGGGCAATACCACCCTGAAGAATTTAGGCCCAACATTTTCCCTATGGCTAAAGTCTTTTATGGAAACAAGTGGAGCCTAGCAGAATAGCTGACCGTGTTCATGTTCAGCTGAAGATGCTCCCACACTGGACTCTCTAGGGTTCACATTAGCTGGTTTGCTGCCCCTACCACTTCTCTAAGCACCTCTCCCTGCCAACTTGAGTGTCAGGTGGCCAGGGCTTTTCTTCTGCTGGGATTCCAGAGGCCCATGGTGAGAGCAGGATTGCTTTTTTCCAATAAAACTCACCCATTCCCCCAAGTCATTGGGGTCCAGGAATGAGTCCTGGTATGCTGTCACCCACTGGAGAGTTCCCAGCTTTCTCCCTCTTCAGCCTAGCTTCTGTGTCTTCCTTCCATCTGCTGTAAGTGCTTTCCCTCTTAAGATCTGTTAGGAATGCGCCAGTCGTCATCTCGGTCCCTCAGTGGCAGCTATTCCACCTGGCTGTGTGTAGTCAGCCATCTTGCTCTCCTTCCCCAGCTATGCCCAAAATATTTTTTTTTTCTTATTGTTGACTTTGTCCTTTAATGTTACAGGACTAGGAACAACTGGTTTCTCAAACCAATTGAATCCTCTCTTAATAAATTGTTAATTTAGCCCTTCTCATTTTGCTTTCAGTAACAACATGAGAACACTAAATTCAGTTATTTTTTGCCCAGAGCTAAGTTGTAGTTTCACTCCATCAGCCATAAGATAAAGGCATGCTGTTGACTTAATTACTCATTTTATTCCTGCAGGCTCATAATTCTCCTTGTTCCCCCCAAAAGCTCCATTTTCAGAGAGCTTCATGGCTTCTTTGTTCTTTCTTATTGCTTCTTTCAAGCTTTCAGATGTAAAAATGATCTTTGTTTTGAAGTCTGGATTATGACAAAGTCTTTAGGGGAAGCTGGCTAAGCAAATATTGTAAGAACCACATATGTATGCTTTGGGAGTCAAACATTCATATAAAAAAGAATACATTTCAGATACAGAGTAAATGAATGGCTAATGTGTGTGATAATATTCTAATTACTAATGATTCCTCTATGTAGACATCCATAAAATGAAGTTCTTGAATTTTACTTAGTCTTAAATTGTTAATGAAAGCCATGGAATCTATTTCCACTTTTACATGCAAGTTAGATATCGGCAAATTGTTTCTCACTTTCTCATTTCATTTGTGCATTCTAATTTGCTTTGAAATAGAACCTGAAATTTTACATCACTTTAGGTAAAATCCTAGATGGTTTCTTCATAGTCTAGAGGTAGTCTTTTGAAGCTTCAGGTTTTCTGTTTACTAATATATAACATTATTACACATATCTGAGTTAATTAAATAATTAATCATTTTTGTTTGCTAATAGAACTTGAACACCCAGAGCAAACTGAGTGCATATTGGTTAAATTATAAGTACTAGTGCGCAAATAATTTTTTCACAGGTATCACCTTTGTCTATTTTCAGTTTTTTTTATTAATTGATTTATTTCATCAGAGAGATAGAATTCACAAGTGGAAAGTACACTTTATTTTTAATGCAGGCGTTTTTATTTTATTTATGGGTAAGTTTTTTATTTATTCATTAGTATCCCTCATTTCCATAGTGATTATAATAAAGAAAAAATAATCATTAACAAAGCAGTCTTTGCAACTCACACAAGGGACAAAGAACAACATCAAAGAACAGAAGCCTAGGAATAGCTCTTGGTTAAGAAGGGTGTCATTCCTTGAGAGATCTGAGAATTTGTGAGCAGGCAAGATGCACATCTTTTTGCCACAATCAGTTGCCCTATTTTAGCAGTAGTTCTTAACAGTGGAAAATTGCTTCTGCCTATTATCACAGTAACCAAATCTTTTAGCTTGTCCGCGATTTTGTTCACTGATTAATTTGCTTCTAAGAGAAGAGACATAACTCTGAGTAGGTTAGGTAAAATTCACTACTTTATATTTTTTTTTAAGAAGCAAACATATGAGGCTTTTAGTCAGGTATGTAGTCATCACAGGCATATCAGTAAGACTTTCAAGGTCATCACTTTTTATCCAAATAAAAATTTTTCTTCAGAAAAAAAGTGTTATGACTCCTATTAATACTATTACAAGCATAACCTGTAACTCCCCAGGAAAACCAGGGCTATAGTTGCTTAGAAATAGAAGAGTGTGGAAACCAATGTGTAAGTGTGAAATGATTTCAAAACATGTTTGAATCACAGGTAAAAGCGAAAAAAGATATCAACCTCAAAAAAAAGATGATGGTACGTAGGTCTGTAATAAAAATACTATACTTACAAATGTTCAATTTAAAAGACACTCTGGATTACTAAATACACATGTCATCATCCATGAATTAGTAGTAGACAGGCCAAGCCAAAAAATGACTTCCAAAAAAATGTGACATTTACTTATATTTATTCAGATTTTAAAATTTGGTATTTTAATTTGCCACTAAACGTAGAGTGACCAAGAAGAGTGAAGTTCTTTGCCCATGTACGATGTTCTCTTGTTGTATGGTCAGCAATCCAGCAGAGGGAGCACATGATAGTAAATGATGAAATGCTAGAAGAGCTAGACCTCTATGGATATCTACAATAATGAGGATATATAAACAATAGAGTTAAACTGTGACTTAAATGTTCTCTTATACTTCATGAAAAAATTACTATGGAGGCATGTTCATTTCTGAAACAAATTATTTCTCTTTCTGTTTTCAGCAACATTTTTTCTATCTGTGTGTATGCCATTGAATGGTGTCTCCAATTTCTCCACAATGAAAATTCTCTGTGAAGTCTCAGAAAAAAGAAAAGAATGTTTTCATGTGTACTTCTGCATCTACAATGCCAGTATTTTTCCTGTTATGGTTTACATTTAAAATTTTGAGGACACATTATGTTTATGAAATATTTTCTCTTTTGAGCCTTTCTTTGTAATGCATTAACTAATATGCTAAGTACTAAAGACTCTATATATTAGTCTTGAAGAATAATGGGAACACAAATATTCCATTTATTTTGGAGGGATCATATTTGGTTTTATGGATTTTTGGTATACATATGTACTGCAAAAAAACATTTATTCTTTGTATTACAAATAATCCAATTATACTCTTTTAGTTATTTTAAAATGTCCAGTTAAGTTATTATTGACTATAGTCACCCTGTTGTGCTATAAAATGCAGTTCATTCATTCATTCTTTCTAATTCTAACTAGCTAATTACATGTATATATATATATATATTTTTTTTTTTTCTCTAGTAACTATCTATACTGCCACTACCCCTCTAGGCTCTGGTAACCATCCTTCTACTCTCCATGTTTATAAGCTCAAATATTTTAATTTTTTGCTCCAACAAGTAAGTGAGAACATGAAACGCTTATTTTTCTGTGCCTAGCATATTTCACTAAATAAAATGACCTTCAGTTCCGTTTGTGCTGTTACAAATGTCAGAATCTAATTCTTTTTTTATGGCTGACTAGCACTCTGTGGTGTGTGTGTACAACATTTTCTTTATTCATTCATCTGTTGATAAACACTTAGGTTGTTTCAAATGTTGCCTATTGTAAATAGTGCTGTAAAAATCATATATACTTTTGATATATTGATTTCCCTTTTTGGGTGAATATACTTAGAAGTGAATTGCTGCATCATATACAACATCTATTTTTAATTTTTTGAAGAATCTTCAAACTGTTCTTCATAGTTGTTGTATTCATGTACATTCTCACCAACAGTGTACAGTTTTCTCTTTTCTCCACATCCTCATTAGCATTTGTTATTGCCGATCTTTTGGATAAAAGCCATTTTAGGCAAGGTGCGGTGGCTCACGCCTGTAATCCCAGCATTTTGGGAGGCCGAGGTGGGTGGATCACCTGGGGCCCGGAGTTCAAGACCAGCCTAAGCAACATGGAGAAACCTGATCTCTACTAAAAATACAAAATCAGCCAAGTGTGGTGGTGCATGCCTGTAATCCCAGCTACTCGGGAGGCTGAGGCAGGAGAATCACTTGAACCCAGGTGGCAGAGGTTGCAGTGAACTGAGATCATGCCATTGCACTGCAGCCTGGGCAACAAGAGGGAAACTCCATCTCAAAAAAAAAAAAAAAGTCATTTTAACTGGGACGAAATGATATCTCATTGTAGTTTTGATTTGCATTACTCTGATGATCAATGATGTTTAACACCTTTTCATTTATCTATTTGTCATTTGTATGTCTCCTTTTGAGAAACGTCTATGCAGACCTTTGGCCCACTTGTTAATTGGATCATTAGATGCTTTCCTATGTAATTGTTTGAAGATTTTATATATTCTGGATATTAATCCCTTGTCAGATGGATAGTTTACAAATATTTTTGCCAATTCTGTGAATTGTGTCTTCACCTTTTTTTGTTGTTTATTGTTTCCTTTGTTGTGGAGAAGCTTCTTAACTTGTTGTGATCCCCTTTGTCCATTTTTATTTTGGATGTCTGTGCTTGTGGAAGCACTAGCCAAGAAATCCTGGCCCAGTCTAATGTCTTGGAGGTTTTCCTAAAGTTTTCTTTCAGTAGTTTCATGGTTTGAGGTCTTAGATTTAAGTATTTAATCCATTTTGATTTGATCTCTTAATAAGAAAAGAGATATTGGTCTAGTTTTATTCTTCTCCGTATGGATATCTTGTTGTCCCAGTACTATTTATTGAATAGACTGTTGTTTTCACGATGTATGTTCTTGGCATGCTTATTGAAAATGAGTTCACTGTGGATGTATAAGTTTGTTTTGGGGTTCTCTATTTTGTTACATTGGTCTATGTGTCTCTTCTTATCCCAGTACCTTGCTGTTTAGGTTATTATAGCTCTGTAGTATAATTTGAAGTCAGGCAATGAGATTCTTCAATTTGGTTGCTATTGCTCAGAATACCATTGGCTATTCTGTGTCTTTTGTGGATCTACAGAAATTTTAGAAATTTTTTTCTGTTTCTGTGAAGAATAACAGTATTTTGAGAGGCATTATATTGAATCTGCAGATTGCTTTTTGTTCTGTGACCATTTTAACAATATTGAGTCTTCTAATACATAACATGAAATATCTTTTCATTTTTATATGTCCTCTTTAATTTGTTTTAACAAAGTTTTACAGTTTTCATTCTAAAGATCTTTCATTTAAGCTAATTCTTAAATATTTAATTTTATTAATAGCTATTGTAAGTAGTATTTTCAAAATTTGATTTTCAGATTTCTTGTTGGCAAATATGATGTTATTAATTTGTATGTTGAGTCTCTATCCTGTAACTATATTGAATTTGTTTATCAGTTCTAATAGTTTTTTGGTGGAGTCTTTAGGTTTTCTGGTATATAAGGTTACATAATCTGCAAACAGGGATAATTTGATTTCTTCCTCTCCAATTTGCATGCCATTTTTTCCCTTTCCCCTCCCTTCCTCCCTCCCTCCCTTCCTTCCTTCCTTCTTTCCACTTTCTCTTACCTGATTGTTCTAGATAGAACTTCCAATATATTTAATAACAGTAATAAAGGTGAGCATTTTTATCATATGATTTATCCTTCATTCTGTTGATAAGATGTGTAACATTGATTTATCTGCATATGTTTTTGGTTGTATTATAGATCTAGAGAATAGGCTTTCAGTTTTTCCCCACTGAGTATGATACTAGTTGTGAGCTTATTTTATGTGGCTTTTGTTATGTTGAGGTATGTTTATTCCGTACATGTGTTTTGAGTGTTTTTATCATAAAAGTATTTTATCAAATGCTTTGGCAACCTCAATTGAAATAACCATATAATTTCTTCCTTTGTTCTGTTGATATGATGCTCACATCAATTGATCTGCATATGTTAAACTATACTTGCATCTCTATGACAAATGCCATGTAGTCATGATGAATGATATTTTTAATATAATGTTGAAATTGGTTTGCTAGGATTTTGTTGAGGATATTTGTATTAATGTTTTTCAGTGATATTGACCAATAGTCTTCTTTTTTTAATGGGCCTTTGATTTTTGCATCAGGGTAATTCTGGATTTACAAAATTAGTTTGAAAATATTTCCTCCTCTTCCAGTTTTTGAGGTAGTTTGAATAAGGTTGGTATTACTTCCTTTTAAATATTTACTAAAATTCTGCAGTGATGCCATTGGGTCTTGGGGCTTTTCTTTGATGGAAGACTCTATTATGACTTTGATCTAGTTACTTGCTTTCGGTCTGATCAGGTCTTGAATTTCTTTATGGTTCAATCTTGGTAGGTTTATGTGTGTAGCAGTTTATCCACTGGTCCTACATTTTTTTGATTTATTGTTGTATAGTTTTTCTTACTAACCTCTAATGACTTTTTGAATTCCTGCAGTATTGGTTGTAACATCTCCTTTTTCATCTCTGATTTTATTTATTTTGGTCTTTTTAAAAATTTTTTCTGGTTTGCCTGCATTAAGATTTGTTCATATTGTATATTTTTTCAAAAAAAATATTTTACTTAGCTATATCAGTGCCCAGAATCCTATCAACATATTTAAGTTAACAAATCATATGACTTTCTTTGGATTTTCAACTATCAAAATTGCATATAATGATGCTTTAGGAAATACACTTTATAAGTGTTTCACCTATTAAGATACTTATTTTGTGGCATATACTATACAAGTTAAGGCATTACTAGCTTTCATAACAAATAAACTCTGAATAAAACACAATATAAATTTATTTCTCACTTACAGAAATACCAAATTGGGAGGTAAACTATGAGCATGGAGACTTAGGGACAGGCTTTTTTCCATTTTGTGGCCTAGCCATTTTAAAAAACATGATTTTGAGTGTTCTCCATTCAGTAAGCAAATGGGAAAAGGGAGGGAGACTATGCAAGTGAGAGTCTGTTTTTTGTTTGTTTATTTATTTTGCAATAGTTCTAGATTCACAAGGTTTCAAAATAGTACATTAATATTTCACATACCCTTCATCTAGTCTCCTTTTATGGTTATGTGTGCAAGAGAGGAGTATATAGCATAATCATGTACTAATATGTTAAATGTCAACCCCCCCAAAATAATCATTGAGCATATATAGTTCTTTGTCATTTTGTCACATGTGCAATTAATATTACCACCACCCCAATCAAGATACAGAACTATTTTGTCACTACTAAGATCTGTCTAGTGCCACTCTTTTATATTCAGTCCCACCTTTCCTCCCTCTCCCCATCCCTAATTCCTGACAATTAATAATCTTTTCTCTTCCTTTAAAATGCTGCCATGTCAGTAATTTCATATAAATGAAGTCACACGTATGTAAGTTTTTCAGATTGGATGTTTTAAACTCAACATTATTTCCTTGAGAGGCATCCAAGTTGCAAATCAAAAGTTCATTCTTTTTATTGCTGAGTAATATGCCATTATATGAATGAACTACAGTTGGTTTAACCATTTACTTTTTGAAGAACATCTAGAAATTTTTCCAGTTTTGGACTGTTACAAATGACATGGCAATAAAAATTCATGTACAGGTTTTTGTGTAAACACACATTTTCATTCCCCTGGAAAAAAATGTGTAGAAATACAATTGCTGGATCAAATGGTAGTTATTTGTTTAGTAGTATAAGAAAATGTGCGTGAGGTTTTTATGAGTTAGGTCCCAAATTGGTGTGCTTCATGGATGAGAAATAAAGTTAATATTCACTCCCAACTGACAAGTGTTTTGGGAAATATATTCTACTTGCCTAGGAGAAAGAGAAACAGATTTTAATGAACACATAGCAATATTGCTACCCATAGTGTGAGCCTCATTCATTTAACTGGCTAAAATCTGTGTTTATCTTCATTGGCCCAAAATTCACTTTGTAATTGCAGTCTGAATAGAAGCCTAGTTGGAAGAGTCAAAGGAAAAAGAAGTTAACTTTTTCTAGGAAATTTTGTCTGCCCCTGATGTTATTTTTTCTTGTGTATATATGGCACTGGCAGCTATTACTCTGGAAACAAAAAATGTTGAGGCAGTACATCAAAATATAATTGCACTCTTTATTTATTTGGGTAAAGAATGTCACATTGATTTGGCATTTTTTAAAAAAAATTCAGTGTATTATGTTGAAGTAGCTCTATGAAGTATGTCTTATTCTGTTTTGGGTTGCTGTAAAGGAATGCTTGAGACTGGGTAATTTATCAAGAAAAGAGGTTTAGTTAGCGCAAGATTCTGCAGGCTGAGAAGTTGAAGGGGCTAGCCCTGGTTTCTGGTGAGAGCTTTTGTGCTGCATCACAATGTGGCAGAGAAGGTAGAAAAAGAAACAGACACATATGAAGAGTAGAAACACTGAGAGGCGTCCTGACTTTATAGCAACCCACTCTCCTGAGAACAAATTCATTTTCATAAGAATGAATCTAGTCTCTTGAGTGTAGGAGCTCATTCACTGATACTAGAACAGCACCAAGCCATTCATAGGGGATCCACCTTCATTATCCAAATACCCCCCAACAGGCTTCATCTTCAACACTACTACATTGAAGATAAAATTTCCACATAAACTTTGTTGGGGATAAATAAACCTGTATCCAAAACATAGCAGAGGATATGATACCAAATAAGTGCTTGACTCTGCCCACTCCCTTCCACTTTGAAGTAATCATTTTGTATTGTGTAAATGCAACCCGAAATTACCTTTGCTCAAGTGTTATGCTTTGGAAGAAGACAAGTTATTTATTTTAACAAGTAACTCAAATAATATAAGTGTAAAAGTAACCCTTGAGGGGAATTGCTGAGCTGCTTCCCTATGCCCACATTATTTAAGACAATTTTACCTTATCTCTGGGAGGGTAATTTCTAGATTAATGATTTTTAGTAGTTTTAATTAATTGATCAAAATATGACTTTGGTTTTCATGAATGGGTAACATCACTTTCTCCCCCACTTTCCTGTTGCCCTAGCTTATCCTATGAAGCCACATTTGATACTGAAAATAGTACTGTATTTCAAATAAAAACCATTACAAATATTACATTATGCTTTTA
This sequence comes from Cheracebus regulus, assembly GCA_963574635.1. NCBI lineage: Eukaryota > Metazoa > Chordata > Mammalia > Primates > Pitheciidae > Cheracebus > Cheracebus regulus. The sequence continues at coordinate 43,983 of CAUYQU010038832.1, forward strand.
TTGAACAAATAATTTCTTCCAGCTACTGTCTTATATGTTTTATGTTCATAATCTCACAAAATTATCCACTATAATCTATAAAGTAGGTATTATTATTATTTAAATATTAAAGAATAAACATCCGAGAAATAGAAGTAAGTTGCACTAGGCAAGATAGCTCATAAATGAAAGTGTGCAACTTAGAAATAGCTCTTTGTAACTTCATATCTCAGACTGTTAATCCTGAAGCAATTTTGCTTCTCTTCTACTGTGGGTTTACCCTTTGGGAAAATGTTGTGAACCTCTGGACAATCTTGGTTATTGCTCAATCAATGAACAGAGGGGTGCAAGCATCTCCTTGAGATTCTACATTCAAACCTATTGTATATATATATACTCTGAAGTGGATTTCTGAGTAATAAGAAAATTGTATTTTAAATTTCTTGAGGAACCTCCAAACTGGTTTCCATACTGGCTACACCATTTTATATTCCACCAAACAGTGAAAAAAAAAAAAAAAACCAAAAACAAATTATCCACCTTTTCACTATGATTTATTATTATGTTATTTGCTCTGACAGTTACTATCATGACCGTAAGGTGATCTCTTTTTATGGTCTTGATTTGCATTTCTCTCAAGCATCAGTGATTTTGAGCATCTCCTTATGTGATTATTGAACATCTATATATATATTATTTGGAGAAATATCTACTCAGTCATTTGATCGTTTTTAAATTCATTTGTTTGCATTCTTCTTGTTGAATTGGAGGAGTTCCTTATATATTCTGGATAAAACCCATTAACAAATGTATTATTTACAAATATTTTCTCGCATTTTACAGGTCACTTTTTTACTCTGTTGGTTGTGTGTTTTGATGCACAGAAGTTTTTAAATTTTGAAGTATTCCAATTAGCGTCTTTTTACTTTTAAACTTTTTTAATATTTAATTTTATGTTTGCATACAAGGTGTAAATATTTATGAGGTACATGAGATACTTTGACACTGGCATACAATGTGTAATAACACATCAGTGTAAATGAGGTTTCCATTACTTCAATCATTTATCATTTTGTAATGTTGCCAACATTCTAATATCCCCTTTTGGTTATTTTTAAATGCACAATAAATTATTACTGACTGTAATTATTCTGTTGTACTATAAAATACTAGTTCTCATTTGTTCTATCTAACTATATTTTTGTACCTATTAACCATCTTCACTCCCCACCGCCACTACCCTTCCCAACTTCTGGTAACCCAATTTGTTTACTTTTGTTGTTTGTGATTTAGGCGTCATGTCTAAGAAATCATTGAAAATCCAATGTGATGAAGTTTTCCCTCTATGTTTCTTTTTAAAAGGTATATAATTTTAGCTTTTACATTAGGTCTTTAATGCATTTGAGTGAATTTTTTATAAGTGGTGTAAATAGAGGCTCCAACTTTATTCTTTCCCATGTGGATATTCAGTACTCTTAACACCATTTGTTGAAAAGATTGTCCTTTCCTCATTTGAATGGTCTTGGCATCCTTATCAAAAATGATTTGACCATTTATGTGAGTATATGTTTTTGGGTTCTCATTTATATTACAATGGATTGTAGGTCTGTCATTATGTCATTAACACACTAGTTTGATTACTATAGTTATATAGTAAGTTTTGAAATCAGGAAATGTGAGAACTCCAGTTTTGCTTTCTTTTCTCAAGACCATTTTGGCAATTTTGAGTCCTTTGAAATTCCATACAAGTTTTAGAATAGATTTTATTATATTTGCAAAAAGAAAATTAATAGGATTTTATAGAAATCACATGGAATCTGTAAATTGTTTTGGGAAATATTGACATATTTTTATTTTCATTTTATTTTAGAATAAGGAAGGTACACATGGTTCTCTTTTGCATACTTGTGAAGATTGGACTTCTAGTGTACGCAATACCTAAATAGTAAACATTGTGCCTGATTTTTCAACTGTCTCTTCATTCCCATCTTCTCCCCTTTTGGAGTTACCAGTGTCTTTATAATCATCTAAACCGATTGCTTAGCTCTTACTTTTAAGTGAGAACATGAAGTAATTGATTGTCTTTTCCTGAATTAGTTCACTTAAAATAATGGTCCCCAGCTCCATCCACATTGCTACAAAGGGCATACACTCATTATTTTTATGGCTGTGTAGTAGACCATGGTGTATATATACCACATTTTCTTTATCCAGTCAAGCACTGATGGATAGTTAAGTTGGTTTCATGACTTTGCTATTATGAATAGTGCTACAATGAACATATGAATACAAGTGTCTTTTTAATATAATGATTTATTTTCCTTTGGGTATATACCCAGTAATGGAATTGCTGGGTTATATCATAGTTCTATTTTTAGTTCTTTGAGAAGTCTCTATACTGTTTTACATGGAGGTTGAATAAATTTACATTCCCAACAAAAATGCATAAGCATCCCACTTTCTCTACGTCTATGCCAACATCTGTTGTTTTATTTTCCTTGTTTTACTTTTTAATAGCAATTCTGATCAGTGTGAGATGATGTCACATTGTGGTTTAAATTTACATTTCTCTGATGATTAATAATGTTGAGCATTTTCTCATGTGTTTGTTGGCCAGTTGTATTTTTTCCTTTGAGAAACGTCTATTCATGTTCTTTACCCTGCTTTAAATGGAGATGTTTGTTTAATTTTGTTTCTTCTTGTTGAGATGTTGATTTCCTTGTAGATTCTGGATATTAGTCCTTTATCAATGGAATAATTTGCAAATATTTTCTCCCATTCCACAGGTTGTCTGTTTACTCTGTTGATTGTCTATTTTGCTGTGAAAAGGCATTTTGGTTTCATTAAGTCGCATTTGTCTATTTTTGTTTTTGTTTCATTTGGTTTTGAGTTATTCTTCATAAATGGTTTGCCTTGGCCAATGTCCAGGTAAGTTTTCTCTAGATTTTCTTCCAGGACTTTTGTAGTCCCATGTTTTTCATTTAAATCTTTAATCCATATTCAGTTGATTTTTGTATATGGTGAAAGATAGGGGTTCCGTTTCATTCTTCTGAACATGGCTAGCCAATTTTCCCAGCACCATTTATTGAATAAGGTGTCCTTTCCTGATTTTTTATTTTTATCAACTTTGTTGAAGTACAGTTGGTTTTAGTATGTTGCTTTATTTCTGGGTTCTCTATTTTATTCTCTTTACCTATGTGTCTATTTATGTTCCAGTACCATGCTGTTTTAATTACTATAGCCTTGTAGTTTGACTTCAAGTCATGCACTTTGATATCTCTTGATTAGTTCTCTTCAGGAAGAATTGCTTTAACTAATTTTTGTTCTTCTTGTTATTCCATATGAATTTCAGGATTATATTTTTCTGATTCTGTTACAGGAGCACCCAGATACATAGGGCAAGTTCTTAATGACTTACAAAGAGACTTAGGCTCCCACACAATAATAGTGAGAGACTTTAACACTACACTGTCAATATTAGACAGATCAATGAGATAGAAAATTAACAAGGATATCCAGGACTTGAACTCAGACCTGGAACAACTAGACTTAACAAATATTTACAGAACTCTCCTCCCACAAATCCACAAAACATACATTTTTCTCAGAATCACATTATACCTATTTTAACAGTGACCACATAATTGGAAGTAAATCACTCCTCAGCAATTGCATAGCATTTCACAGGTTTAAATAAAATATTGGTTGGCTGCTTATTTGTTATTTTCATCCCCTATTCCTTCCTGTCTCCATTGTTAAGCACAATTATTGG
>CAUYQU010038834.1:0-17588 GCA_963574635.1 Cheracebus regulus
AATGAGAATCATATTTGCTCAAGGCACTTCCCAGCTTGACTCTTCCCTTTGGTTTAGTGATTTTGGGGTCCAGAGATTTATTTTCCTTTCACATTTATCCTCTTTTCTTTTTAAAATCTTTTAGGGAAAGCATCTTAGAAATAAATGAGTCTCTGGTGTCAGATTTTGTCTGATTTCTCATGGCCAGGATGGTTGATTCCAATACAGGTAGATCTTGTGTTATCAGGAAAGCTCATTTTTAACAGGTTGTGAAGTCTCACATCTTACAGAAGGAAGAGAGAGAAAACAACACACAAAAAATCAAGAATACTGGAAAATCAATAAGTCACATTACTCTAAAGTCCATACATCAGTATTAAGGATGAGAGTCGGTTGTGTATTTAAATAGGTTGCTGTTATTTTTTTCTAAAGTTTAAGAGGTGTAACTTCAGTTTGCAGTGCTTTAAGAAAGCACAGTTTAATTTTTAGTGATTTTAAGTCAGGAAAATGGGTAAAAAAAAGGAAATAAAAGAAGAAAAAAATAGAAACATTATATTGGAGACTTGTATGCATGAAAAATCATACTGTAGAAAATAATAAAAATTGAAAAACATTAGGCAAGACTAGAATCTAACAACAGATATACTATAGTGTATTTTGAAACATGTATTTTTCTCTTCCCAGTCCTATTTTCACTAAAGACAAATCATAGGACAAATCCTCTTGCAAAATAAGTTTTCGTCTTGTTATTCTTGGCCACAGTATTTGTATAAAGCCAGCAATAACAATTATTTGCCATATAGGACCCTCTTTTCTTTTTTTAATTGGCTTTACAGGAATATAATTCAATAAGGAATCCTAGATTCAACTTTAATTCCTTAAGCCCAACTGGTTCCTGCAAACACTTGTATTAACATGGTGAATGCCTCACTTTGAAGTGCTAAGAAAATTTGGGGCTCCTGGGCCTGTCAGACAGTGACATGCTTTACTTACCATAGGTCAGGAACCTGTATAGGTACTGTGTAGGTAAGGTATGAGGCCAGCTTTATCAAAGTGTTTTTACTGGCTCTATAAGTTAATTTGATTCCTTTAAGGAGCCTGTATCAGAAAGCATGTCATTCTGGTCGAAACCTCGGTAAAATAACTAGTGTCTCCAATTGTTTCCTGTTATAAAAGCAAACGGTATCTTATTGCATTTATGCAAATAACTGTATTATCATAAGTTAAGAATACATATAACTAGGTTACAAATTTTGGAGAAATCAGATAGCGAGAAATATTCTTTAAATTTTGATTATATAAGTACACTTAATTGTTAAAAGCTGTAAATAATCTAAAGAAAAGTTTCCTTGACTCTGAAAAAGATCAACAACATTTTAAGCAAAAAGTCATTAAAAGATTATTTCAGTCTTCTATAAGTTCAGTCCATGCAGTTAACTCTTGTTCTGTTTGATATTCGTGAACATTCCAGCTCTCCATGGGAGTCACTGAAGTTTTTTCTCTATGCTAGTGTCAAAATCTCCAAAGTTTTCAGATACCTGCATTCAGGAGCACCTGCCAAACTCCTATGCTGGTTATAAAACCATCTTTTGAAAACAATAAAAGTAAAACAACTGTAGATGACAAAAGTTTTAAAATAAGCATAGTGAAAGATACAGCTGATGAGAAAATTTGGTTACTTCTGAAGCATACAATGATTTTACATAATAAGCACAGTTACCACTAATAACATATGCTAAGGCATATCAGAATCATTGGAAAATGATACAATTCTGGAACACATACTAATAACATATTTTTATAAGTATAAATCAAAGGAGGTTAAACACTGTTACATATATGACAATACTTTCTATATTATAATATTATATAGCAAATAAGCCAAATATGTATTTTTTGAACATCAGGGGGAAAAATATCAAAAATTGGTGAGGACCTAAGTAAGAATCTGATCTTCAAAGTTTGCCAAATATAAAAACTTTAAAACATTTGATAACACAAAATAGGATGATAAGTCACTGTAAAGTAAGTCATTTATTTTGCTAAAGTGATAAAGATTTCAAAAAAATAAAGGTGAAAAACTTTATTGTTTGAGAGAAGAGATTTAATTTCTCAAACAATAAGCCCTAATAAAGATAGCTTGAGGCCAACTAAATTTGTTGTTCAAATTTTTATAAACAGTCTATAAAATTTTAATCATCCTGACCATATGATACAATTTTAAGCCTTTTTGGAATCTTTAGAACCTTACAGTAAGGATTGTGTTAATGCTTTCAGAAAACCTTGTTAATCTGACACAGATGCTCATACGCTGGCTTGCTTTAATGTGCCTTTACACTAATGGTTAATTTGAAGAGACATTGAACTTATTTTATCTCTCAAAATCTGCTGTTATAACCTTACATGCCCACTTCTGCCTTGAGGAGTTGAATAGTTTTAATTTCTGGCCCTGTGTCTCACAAAGTTTATTTTGATTGGCATCTTCTACCAGTTATGAAGATGAGTCTTTAGCTGCTGTCAATGTTTAAGATTTAGCAAGACTTGGTGTTCTTCATAGAACCAGGAGCAAAGCCCTGTAACTTAATGACACAACAACTTTAAAGGCACATATGGAAAGTTACATAGATGTAATAACCTTAGTTTTTTATTCTCAGTTTTAGTTTTTTCTAAGCAAACTAAAATCTAATAATAATGACATAGGAATTATTTTGCTAAAGCATAAATCTGTTTATTAGGCCAGTTACCCAAAGGCAAAAGAAAAGACCTTCTGCAGTGCTACTGCTCAATTTAGGTAACCTGAAAATCAAAATTTATGAAAATGATTTTTGAATTAGTCAGACACAGGAAGAGTGTTTCCTGGGTCATAAGTGCAAATTTTCAGATTCATAGAACAAATTAAGCCAAAAGTGAATAATGTTATGTTAGAAGAAAACGTTTCCTTTAGACCTTTAAAGGAATCTTGACATCGAGCCACAGCAAACAGTTTGAACCCAAAATGGGGAAAAAATACATACAGGAGCTGACCATGAGTTATTTCAGGCTTTTTATAAGGGGAGAGAAAGCTGAAGCAAAAGAATTTGAACTTTGCATTAAAAAATTTTGTAATTTTATTAAGAATAAAACACTACCTTCAGAAAATTTTATTATTCTAACCAATTCTTTATTGCATATATGTTCTTTTAATAGCAAACCCAGTCTCTAGAAAGACCATTAAAATTTCTCTTTAGTTACAGACAACTTGATCATATAAGTTTTTTTTTCTTAAGTTCTCTTATTATGATTTATACAGACCATTTATTACATGCTTAGACTTTCTGGTTTGTCTTGAACATCCCTCTTTCTTAAACATCAGTCATTTTATTCTAGGACAAACATTTACCATAAGAGATTATTTCTCATATAAATTATTTCCTTTAAACTTTCTTACCAAAAATAATTTTTTTTTTATTTTTTTGAGATGGAGTCTTACTCTGTCACACAGGCTAGCATTCAATGGCACAATCTAGACTCACTACAACTTCCGCCTCCTGGGTTCAAGCAATTCTCCTGCCTCAGCCTCCCAAGTGGCTGAGATTACAGGCATGCCACCACAACTGGCTGATTCTTTTTGTATTTTTGTAGAGATGGGGCTTCTCTGTGGTACCCAGGCTGGTCTCGAACTCCTGAGCTCAGGCAATTTAGCTGCCTCAGCATCTCAAAGTGCTAGGATTACAGGCATGAGCCTCCTCACCTGGCCACTTCTTTATTCCTATAAGGTTCTTTACATCTCTCTTGTTTCCTGGATCCTTTTATCTTGTTTTATATATAACGTTTAAATAAGCTTCGAAGTAGGCAAACAATATTCACCTTTTAACAAGATCACATATTTTTAAAGAAAGAATGTTTTCCTGCATGTGTACATTTTTAATTGAAAAATACCCATTTAATGAAATATCTATTATTTACTTGAATATGAGTTTAGATTCTAAATTATGACAAGTTTATCTACAAGTATTTATTCCATTGCATTTCCGTAATTATTTTATTTTAATAGTTTACTTAGATTATTTATGAAACCTGCAATAGTCACCATTTAAAATAATTTTCCTGTCAAGATTTAAACTACCTTATAGCTTGTGAATTTCAAGTGTTTACCTAAGTGAGAACTTGAAGATTTGATATATGATTATTTCACTAAATAATTCAAGACTTAGCTATTTTTATTAAACCAATATTAATATTTTGTTTGTCAAAAATTACACAAGCAAATATCATTCTGTTTTGGGCTGACTTGATATTTTAATAACCCTTATGTTAAATTTTGACACCTTATACTATTTGGTAGAAATAATTATGAAGTTTCTTGATTAATAAGTGCAAACCAAAATGTATGGTGGAAATTTTTAAGGCATTTCTAACATTACTTTGCCAGTAATTTTAAAGCTAACTTATTAAAGATTTTACTTAAGTCACATGAACTTGAAAAGCATTTTTGAACTTGAAAAGCATTATTTAATTTATGAGTACTCCTTAAACCAAATTGGTACCTTATGGCCAAAGTCACATAAGAAAATACATGTACATGCACAGACAAAGCAAATGAGATTAATTTCTGAAGAAATGGCAATGAAGAAGACTCTTTAGAATGCACCACCTAAATAGAATTAGGATCCTAAACAACAACTTCCTAGAAGAAAAACAAACAAACAACAATAACAACAACAACAAAAAAAAACAGCTAAAATCTCTTCCTATAAATTGTTATAAGCCACCCCTAATTTTGTAGCTCATATTTACCATTACACACACCCTGGGAATTCCCCTCACAGTACAGTAATCTCTAGTACTCTCAAATGCTGAAGAATTCAGATAATACAATACAGGAAAGTAGAGCTTCAGACCTAACATGAATCTGATCATGACTCTTGAAACTTCACAAAAGAAACAGAGCACTCCAAAAGGAATGAATACACCTTTGTTTTGAGTTTTTTGTGGGGTTCAAGTCATTAGAAGACTTCTCTATATTTTTTTCTTGGTACCAAATATGGTGAAGGGGAAGGAGAAACAGGGTGGAAGACATATAATGCAGGGAGCAAACACAGAAACCAAACACATATTTCTTTTGTTGTTTTTTTGTTTTTCTTTTTGCAGCTGTGAGGAATTCTAGCTGATTCAGAAGCCTTGAGCCTCACAATTTGAAATTCTCATTCAGATTTGACCCAGTTGGATAGAGTTGGTCAAATCCAATGGGAGAAAGACTGGAACAACAACAACAACAACAACAACAACAACAACAACAACAACAAAAAACCCTAACAGTATAATCACTGAGTGCTCTAAAGGCAAGGTGAAATTAAGACCAGTTAGTTGTCAATTTTAACATTTAGTCATTCAGGAGAGTTTCCAAGACAAATAAAAACCCATTCTGCTACTTATCTAGAAATGGATCTCAAGCAAAAGACTGCTTTCTACCATGGAGAAGTGTTGCAGGACTTTTCTATAGTTCAGCTAAAGACGGGATTCATGTCCATCCCACAACCATGAAAATGCAGGCTCATGAATGGTTTAAAGGGTGAGTCATGCAGGGTTTTGTTGGGTAAAAAGGGGAAAAAATGGGGAACAGACACTCACAAGGACAGAGGCTGCTACTAGAGTGCTTCCCACCCACAGTTTGAATCTCAAGTTTCACACAGGGGCCAGGATCCTCCCTATTGCAAAGAGCGTGACCTTCCTGAGGTACCACCCCAGTGGGCAGGCTGATTGGAGTTTCCCCAGGGACCCTCTCTCACCTGGCTATCTCCTCCCCACATCCAAAGAAGTATATTAACTGCCTTTAGATTAAGGATAAGAATGAAGACCGATCTTAACTGCTTCCTCTTGACAGAGGACACTGTTTTGGGGAAAGAGCAGTCAGAGCTTCCTCACTGCCTATGTGTCCCCAGCAGAAAGGGACATCATCAGAGGGCTCCAGTTGTACAACTGTTTGGAGTTTGATGGCCTGAAGGCAAGAACAGACAGACCAGGTTATTAGAAGATATGCATCAAAATGAAGCGAGGAGAAGGGTAAGGATAGCTCAAACATTCCAAGGCCTTTACCAGTTTGCACAAGGAGAGGGAGTCGAAAAGCCCAACTGGTAAAACACTTTACCCTTTTGTCAGCATGTTGGGCTTCTGGGTTCCCTTCCCCCAAGCCCAATATTATTCCAACCAATTTAATGTTTGAGAAAGGCTTTCCAGTTTGGAGGATGAATCTGAGGGGAGTGTTCTGTAGTATGGAGACACAATTACCTATCAGCGAAGGGAGGGCAGAGGAGAACACAGGAAAAAAGAAGACACCTTTTAAAGGAGTCCCAGGGATTCAGGATACATTTGAAAGGGGTACAGGCTGAAGATGAATGGCTACTCATCCAGAAAGAGGGGAGCAGGTGTCCCTGATTCCCTTGTCCTCCTAGCAGATACCCAGAGTAAGTGAGAGAGGGAAGATCATTCTATTTCTGTCTTCTATCTTTGCATCCCTGAGTTCCAGTGACCTTGGCAGCTGCCACAATGAATACCAAAGCAGCTTGCATCCATGAAGCAGGGAGTCTAGACCATAGGAATTTTTTTCTCTCATCTCTGTCTCTTTTGCACCTATTGTAAGTAGGCTTGGAATTCCCTAGACCTTATTTATGCCATCGATGTTAATGTGGCCTTTATCCATGAAACAGGAAGTTTGGGATTGGCTTAATCAGCAGGAATCGGCCACACCCACCTGCACTGTGCCTTTTAACCTCTGTTGTTATTTGCCTCTTATCCTAGGGCTTTGACTTAGAATTGGAAACTTAGAATTGAGTCTGGGACAAAAATATGTCTTAGGGAGAGTGGGGGGCATTGTATGGACTCCTTATCATAAGCCAAATGCTAAGGTGAAATTGTGGAAGTAAGTCCTCAGTCCTCCTCAAACAAGGAAGAAAAAAGCATGTCTTGTGACATACCCAGGTAATTGGTAGCTATAGTTATGCTTGAGGATTTTGGTGCATGGTGCTTGGCTTTTATTAGCTTCCTTGGTTTTACTTTCCCAAAAAGGAAACCTCCAAGTGATGGGCATCCTATTTGTGTCCTATGTATTCTATCCCTTGGCAGGATATGCAGGAAAATTGCTCAGAACTAGAATATCAATCCAGATTTTTATGTTACCCATTTGTCTTGTTTCTGAGCTGCTGAGCTGCAGCTGAAGATTGCTGATAGGTTCACAGGAACAAGCAGGATTAGTCTAAGATGTAGGCAAAAACTTAGAAACAACTAGTGAGTTTAGAATTTAGTGACAAATAAATAGTAAGTTTAAACATCATTTCTCTCTCTCCAGTCTTCATATTTGTTAAAAAACAAATCATCATAGGACTGAGTGGTTTGAAAAATAGACTTTAGTTTTATGCTTGGCCTGCTTATTTGCATAAAGTGCAACAGGAGTAAATATTTCTGCACAGGCCTTTTGGATTGACTTTGATGGAAGTTTGTTTCACAAGAAATCTCAGATAAGACCTTTTAAAGCCAAGTCCGGTCACGGGATTTTATCCGCCAACAATTCTGAGTTGGGTGATTATCTCCTCTGAAGGTACCAAGATAAACTTGGAGTCCCTAGATCTTTTAGAAAGTGACATTCTTTAGTAACCACAGGTCAGAGACCCTGTACAAGGACGGTGAAGGCTAGGGTATGAGACCAGTTTCTCCATTCTTTATTGGCTCTGCAAGTTGAGCTTGATTCGTTAAAGGGAAGCATGTTCTTCCAGTCAAAGCCTTGGTAAAATAATCATTTTTACCAATTGTGTCATGTTGCAAAAGAAAAATGGATTATCTTTGTACTGATTCAAACAATATTGTAATAAGTTAAGAATACTCATAGAGAGTTTCCAAATTCTAGAGGAACCAGGCAGAGAGAAACAAATATGTTCCAAATTTTGATCACAGGATTGCATACCTTACTTAATTATTAAAGGCCCTAAATAGTTCAAAATAAGTTTCCTCAACTCTGAAAAACAAAACAAGGATCAGCAATATTCCAACCAAAAGTAAAAAGGTTGCTTCAGCTTCCTGAATTCAGTCCATTTAGTTAACTCCTGTTTTGTTTGATGTTCATGAATACTTTAGCTCTTCATGAGTCTTATACATTTTCCTTTATTCCTATGTCGCAATTTCTAGAGTTATCAGAGCCTGTATTTAAGAATACCTGCTAAAGTTATATAGCTCATTATAAGTCATCTTTGAAAAGGGTTAAAAGAATACAGCAATTGTCTGTGAATAGCAAAATGTCCAAGGTAGTGACAGAAATACAACAGACAAAGAACTTTGGTTATCTCTGTGGTTTCCAATAATTTAACGTAAAAACTTTATGATTGAAGGCATATAATCACAACTTAGAACTTCAGAAATCTCATACAATTTGGGGACATATATTAGTATTATTCACCAAGGTATATCCTAAAGAAGATTGAGCATTATTTTGGCAATTTCATGTAACGAAACATGTCAAGTAATCCTGTTTATCTCTCTTTTCTGGACACTTCAGGGGCTCTATGAAGTATTTGAAAAGCCAGGTGCTAGGGAAGACACTTTTGAAATTGAAGTTTGATTTGGGGAAGGCTGTTAGATGTTCAAGGTTTAAAACACTTGATATTATGAAATACAATTCCATATTACCATAAGGTATTTACTTTGCCAAAACGGTAACTCAGAAATGTTAAAGAATCAAGAACATTTTATAAGGCCTTTACACATTATGAAAGAGCATATTGGTACCTTAGGAAAACCTTGTTATGCTTTTATTTCAATGCTCAATTTATGAAAAAATCATATAATACCCTTTTTTGAATTTAATCAATATGTTCACACAGAGAACCTCTTCTGCAAGATTAATTTTCACAATTCTTACACTACTTCTTTGAACCTTCAGATTTTTCCTAATCTAACTCAAAGCAATCCTTTAACCCTACCTAGGCAAAAGTTTAAATTTCCATGCCTCCTTATAACCTTTTACTAAAAAATACATTTTACTGTTCTTATACACCTTGCATGTAAATCTATTTCTAGTAGTTTTAAATAACTTCTACCAATTCTTACCTTTAATGTAAAACCTGGTAAGTTTCTTTAATTTTGTGCTAACTGCAGCTAAGTTTTGCCTTTTTAGCTAAGGGGTGTGGTTAGTTCCATTTGTCTCCAGGCTCCACCAATTGTGAAGAAGATAAGACAGACAGTTCTCAAAACTCAAATATCAGTTTGTCACTTCAAAACACTTAGCAATCCTTGCATCTGATCTGCATTTTACCAGTAGTCTTTAGGGCTGTTTTTTTTTTTTCCTTAAAGATTAAAGTCAAGTTAACTGAAAGGCACCACACCTTTTAACTTCCTTTAAAAAATGTTCCTTGGTTTTCTTTAGGCTAAATTATTAGACCTCTTTTTACAGACATCACACACAGTGCATACACAGACAGGAAAAAGAAAACCAAGTTGCTGGGCTGGGTCTTTTAAGAGATAGGGCTAGAAAAACATGCAGATATCAAACCCGAGAGGGCTCATCCCCTAAGGCAGTTTCGCTAAACAAAGCCTTGCCAATCAGTTATCAGCTATGCCCTCAAGATGGAAAATAAGATGCAGGCTTGATTTCACAACCAAAACTTTTCAGAAAGTATTAACAGTGATAGTTGTGTGGTGGGGGAGGTTTTCTAGTAAATCCTCTCTTAAAAGAAAAAAAAAAACTTTGAAAGTTATCTGCTGATATGGTGGAGAAGATGAAAGAAAATAAACAGTTGAGAAGGCCCAGGAGTGACTGGGGTGGGAGCAAGGTTTCCCCCACCCTCAGAAATCTGAGGATGAAAAGGTTTAGAAGCAACAGTGAGAGGTATTGAGTCCCCATGTCACTCACCACTTCTTGAGCCCCGTATTGCCTGCCAAAAATGTTGCAGGACTTTTCCTTAGTTCAGCTAAAGACTGAGTTCTTGTGTGTCCCACAGCCATGGAAATTTAGGCTCACAGATGGTTTAAAAGGTGAGAAAACCCGGGTTTTACTGATAAAAAAAAAGGGGGGAGAAAAAGTGGGAAACAGGGAATCTTGCAAGGCCAGAGTCCTTGTGGACAAATGACTGACAGAACCCGACCCACAGTTTGAGTCCCAGGTTCCACACAGGAAGAGGAGAGGCCAGGCTCCTCCCCACTGCAGATGGAGTGAACTTCCTGAGGCTCCATCCCAGTGGGCATGCTAGTTGAAGTTTCTCCAGGGACTTTCTCCCAACTGGCTGTCTCAGAAGGAGGAAGAAATTCAAATTTGCCTTCCCTGTTGAAAGCGAGCTCAAACTCCACAAAAGAGTTACCGTCTTTCACCATGATGGAAGCAGGAAAAATTCGCTTTTGTTGTTGGAAGCAAGCAAAACTTTAGGAAAGGAGTTGTACAGCAAAACAAACTTAGATCTCAACCAAATTTTGGAAGATTAGAGATTATCTGGAGAAAGGGGAGTTCCCAACCTTCAGCAATTTGTCTTATTGATTTAAGCCATGAAGATATCTCAAATTGCTGCCAAGCATGATAGGCGATTTGGCAAAGGTTAGGGCCACCTCCATTCAGAGTCCATTCGATTTGTCACCAATTTGTGAACCCAAAATGTCTGAGACAGATCTCAGTCAATTTAGAAATTTTGTTTTGCCAAGGTTAAGGTGGTCAGGGCTCTGCTTGGTTTATATACATTTTAGGGAGACATGAGACATCAATTACTGTATTTAAGATGTACATTGGTTCTATCTGGAAAGCAGGGACAAGTTGAAACTTCCAAATCATAGGTAGAAAAAAGATAAATGGTTCCATTCTTTTTAGTTTCTGATTAATATTTAACTGAATAAAAAATTTATGGGAATAGTCACTTGTGCCTTAATCTAGCTTAGTGAAACAATACGGTAAAGGAAGCAATCTGATATGCATTTGTTTCACTTGCACGGAGGGATGACTTTGAGTTCTGTCAGTTATTTGTCCACAAGGAATTTCCTGTGGGCAAATTGTAAGAAAAATATTAAGGTTTTTTTTTTTTTGTTTTTTGTTTTTTTTTTAAAATCTTTTAGCTATCTTATTTAGGAATAGAATGGGAGGCAGGTTTGCCCAGGCAGTTCTCAGGTTGACTTTTCCCTCTGGCTTAATGATTTTGGGGTTCTGAGATTTCTTTTCCTTTCACATCATCAAGTTAGAGTCAGAGAAGTTTGATGTACCCCAGAGAGTGGGTTGGAAAAGTAACCCAAATTACCTTTCCTGAACCTAAATTCTGCTGAATCGCATGACTAATTTCTGCTTCTTCTATAACACTTTCCTACAATTGAGGTTCCATTGATGACACAGTCCTTAGCCTAAAGAACAGCCCATGATTTATTGTCAAATACTTAATTCTGTCATTCACTGTTGCTGTGTTAGTGTGACTCCTGTATCTTCCTCTAAATGGCAAGGGGTTTTGTCTTTTGAAGGCCTGGATGTGGGCTTTGCTGACCAGATACCAGTGGTTGTATATATATATATAAATACATATATATATACATATATATATAAATACATATATATATACATATATATATAAATACATATATATATATAATAAAGGGCATTTTCAATTGAATATTGTCAGCAGCACTCTGATAATTGGTTTTAGCTATGTTATTTTCTGTCATCCTTAAATTGTTGTTTTTTTAAAAAAAAATCTGTTTTTGTCCTCAGAATACTTACAGAATCTTAGAACTCTCTCTCTTGCTAGTAACACCCATACAGTGGTATGTTTAAACATTTAACAATTACTAGGGAGGTGGCAACATTCTTACGTCTCCAAGAATCTCACAATAAGGATCTGTTGGATTCTTGTATCCTCATTATTGGACTCTTCTATTTAAAAATCAAACCTAAAAGGTACTTCCCACTTTGCAGGAGTTCTGGGAGGAAATCCCATTGAGAACATGATGATAACAAGAGTACATTTCAGATAATTTGTTCACTTCTTGTTGTGTTTTGTTATGACTTTTTAGATTTTATGAACCTTTTATATCTTCATGCCTTTTAAAACGTATGCAGGCCACACTGATGTAATAAGGTGTATTCCTAGACCCTGAACTCTGGCAGACCTGGCCCTCATTCTGGTTCTTCCACTTACTAGCTGAGTGACCTTGACAAGGCACTTAGTGTCTTTCAGCCTCACTTTTCCAATCTATTAAAAATGGGAAGAACAATAGCACAATCTAGCAGGATTGTCATGCATATTCAGTGTGTGAGTGTGTATTCTGTTTGTATTCAGTGAGCATGTGAAATGTTCAGTGCAAACTTAGAACTTAAAAACCAAAATGGTGGCAATTTTTATTATTACTATCATCATTTAGGAAATTGAAATTAAGAAAATTTGTCTATACTCAGTATTTCTTTATATCCAAGGATGACTATTACTATGTTGTTTCTAAAATTAAATAGTAAATGAAAATCCAAATGACCAATGTTAGAATGAAGAATATATGTGACAAGATTGTATGTATTAAAAATTCTATCTATAAATACTTAGAAATAATATGGAAATGTAGTTTCCCTTTGCAGTTAAGTCAACAAAACGGAAGGTAAGATTTAATATGTAGCTTGATTCTAACAAAGTTCAGACATAGCTTCCACACATATAAGCATGGCACACACAAGCTTCTGGCAATGGCAAGAGTAAAGCTACATGACCTGGAGGCTTTGCTGATAGCACTAGCAGAAGAGAAGCACCAGAGAGTGGCTTACCTGAGTATTTGCATATCAGTACATTGAGAAGAAAGGAAAAACATATAAAACAATGAAGATTCAGGCCTCAGCATAATGGTCAGGAACCATGAGTACCATTTCTTTAACTTCCTAAGACATTTTGGCAAGCCACTTTCCCTCAAAAAACTTATTTGTTCAACTGTAGGAAAAAGAGACCACACTAGATTAAAGTGCACAAAGATGATAGCAACCAGAATTTTCTAAGGGCCTACTAAGTGTCACGTAAGTTTCATATTTTGCCTGCAAGGTAGCTGCCGTTATTCCCTTTTTACAGATAGGAAAGACTCAAAAAAGTCAGGAAAACTTCTAGGTTTGCACAGATAGAATTTTGGAGAGCTAGGCTTTGCACATAGTTGTATTACATCATACAATTTACAATCTTTTTTTTTTAGACCATATTATGATGAATACAGGAATTTCAGAATGGGAGAGCAGGATACAAGAGGATGTATTACTTAGCTACAACACTTAGGAAAACCAGTACAAAGCAAAGGAAGGTAATAAAGAACCACATGCTTTCTTAAGTAGCTTTTTTCATGAGTTCCCTTGCCTCTATTCCTGTTGTATTCTAACCTGTACCTGAGGCCTGAGCTAGTTTTCTCAAATAGGGTCCTGGTCATACCTTGCTCTAAAACGTCCCCATTACTCAAGAGGACATTGAGCATTTCTTAGGGTAGCATTCAGTATCCTCTCACTCTGGTGTTACCGCATACCCATCCCGCCATTATCCCTCTTAGTCTTAGACTCAAATCCCTCATCTTGGCCTGACTGGTCCTCCAACATGCCCCAGCATGTGACTTTTGACTGTATTCTCTTTTTTGTAACATATTTCCACTTTGACTACCACTCTTTGAACCTACGCCCCTTTTCTACAAGCTTCAAAATTTAAATCAAAAGG
Source organism: Cheracebus regulus (assembly GCA_963574635.1). Lineage (NCBI taxonomy): Eukaryota > Metazoa > Chordata > Mammalia > Primates > Pitheciidae > Cheracebus > Cheracebus regulus. The sequence continues at coordinate 13,641 of CAUYQU010038834.1, forward strand.
CCATCCTACTTCTCTGTAAAAATGAAAAAGGAACCAGAATCCCATAAATGTGGATGTGTCAATAGCTAGGAGACATAGAGAATCTTTGACTTCAAGAGGCTTATAGGTTTGAATGCAAAAAAAAAAAAAAAATGTTGGAAGTGTCAAAGAAACACAGCAGGTTAGAAGAGGTATAGACAAATTTTATTATGTTGTTGAATACTTCAAACTGCTATTGTTAGTTACAGTGTATTGTTTATAATGGTGATGTATGATGGTATATAAATTACTGTTAATTACTTTCATAAGTTTATTGATTCATATGTATGTTTTTAATGTATAAACTCTTAGTACATTTGTGTTTATATAGTTTTACAGCTTGTAGACATGAATAATACGTGATTTTAATTTTAATCTTGTTTTAATACTATGAAAATACTTTTTATCTAGGGAATATGCCATAATAAGAGTGATTCTTTAGATTTTAAAACTCTTTGTGTTTATTTTATTTATTTATTTATTTTTCTGAGATAGATCCTCACTCTGTCACCTAGGCTAGAGTGCAGAGGTGCAATCTCAGCTCACTGCAACCTTCACCTCCCTGGTTAAAGCATTTCTTCTGTCTCAGGCTCTCTAGTAGCTGGGACTACAGGTGCATGCCAACACACCTGGGTAATTTTTGTATTTTTAGTAGAGATGGGTTTTCACCATATTGGCCAGGCTGGTCTTGAACCCCTGACCTCATGATCTGCCTGCCTCCACCTCCTAAACTGCTGGGATTACAGGTGTGAGCCACCTCGCCTGGCCGCTCTTTATATCTATTAATTTTTTTTTTTTTAGAGTTTGTATATTTTTTATTACAGAGTACATAGAAAGTGTGTATATTTTTATAACAGAGTATGTAGAGAGTGTGTATATCTTTTGTAACAGAGTGTATACACAGTGTGCATAGTTTTTATAACAGAGTATTTTTTTTTCTTTTTTTTTAGGTATTACACATTCTTTATTTTTTCTTATTATTTTTCCCCCAAGTCCATATATTGTTTGATACTGAATTAACTTATTTTTTTCTTTTTTTTATTAATTTTTAAGTATATTATCTTATTTAATGCTTGAAGTACTGCTTAGAAACATTTACGGTAGTGAAAAAACTGAGGCTCAGGGAAGTTAAATGGTTTTTCTTAAGCTTCACGGTATCCCAAGCCCAAGATCAGAATATCTGATAAGCAGTTCCGTTTCCTCTTTATAGGTCACAATATTTCTTTTTAAGAAAAAAGTGGATGATTTAAAGTTTAAAGCTTCGATGTTTGTCTTTCTATTCCTGGAATGTGGGAGGTAGTGAGTGGCGTTCTCTTTCTTGCTTATTGAATTTATTATTTTTTTATTCCCAATTATGTAGAAAGGACAGAATTTTTCTTCACTGATTGCCTTTCTTCTTTGTGAAAGTCCATTCTATATCAAGCAGACATCTTTTCTGATAACTGTGCCATTTGGTTTTTATATTCCTTTTAGTAATATTTATATTCCTAAAAGCCAAATTCATCAACAGCTACAAATAAAATCACCATCATCATTATTCACAATATTACTTTCACCAAGTGCAAAATATAAGCAATGACTTGGCTGAAACATATTGATCATATTTCTCTGGAAAATCATGAAACTTCCTCTGAGATACACTATTTGTCATAACTGTATTTTTAGCCAAGAATAATGAATAACTGATGAAATGAAATATGGTAGGACATAATTGGCAAATGGAGAACATTTTGCAGAAATCACTCAAAGTATTTTGAATTTCATTTCTTGTCATGGTTTATTTAACACTAGCTGAGTGCTTAGAGTCATGCACAAAAGATTGATGATCTTTTAGAGCAATTCCTAAGTGTAATATTATGTCTTAAAGAATTATGCCACTCTCTTTAAGGGTGCTGAGAAAGATGTTAGGAGGCATCGACAACAATTCAAGAATTACTAACCATCTGCATTTTGTAAATCAAGTAGACAGAGGGTTTCCCCACATACTCCCTAAAGGAATTACATGATCCCGAAAGACATTTACTAAAGTATTTGTATAACTGTACAGTTTGTTATTGAAAGGTAATGACATTGTGAATAACCCTACAGGTCCCAAGAAGAAGAGTGAAATAGAAATAATACAAGTATCTACACAGGGGAGAATTTGTAGTCTTGGTGTTCGCATTGACGTTTCAGTTGCTGTTTCTGAAGAATCATTTTTTTTTTCAAGACAGGGAAGTCATAAATGTTCTGCCTACCAAGTGTTGTTCTAAATAGTTCTCCTGTGTCCTAAAAAAATTTATAAGCCTCTCTCAGTACATATGTTACCTCGAGTAAAATATTTAGTCATTGCAAAGCTTTAGATCATAGAAATTTGAGAAGAATTTAATATTTGTCATAAGTGTCATCCCTGCTTTTTATACATGGTTCTCATCATCCTTTCTTTTTTTTCTTTCTTTCTTCCTCCTTTTATTTTTCTGTGCTTGCTTTATCTTTTGTTTCAGGCAGTATAGTATTACGAAATTAGTATAGGTTTAGAGTCAGAAAATTTGATTGGTTTCCCAAATCTAGTATTTATTAGCTGTGAAGCTATGAGAAAGTTATTTGGCCTGTGTCTCAGCATTTTTACGTGTAAAATGGGGATAGTAACAATACCTATGAGCAATGCTTAAAAAATGATACAGAACAAGTCATAATGAGAAGTCAGATATTATTAAGTCTCTTATTCATCTGAATCAGACTCCTCTTGAAAAATAGGAAAATATATGAGGATGCTCCATGACTTATGATGACATTACAGCTCAATAAATTTATTGTAAGTTGAACATATTATACATTGAAAATACATTTAATACACCTAACCTACTGAACATCACGGCTTAGCCTCACCTACCTTAAATGTGCTCAGAACACTTACATTAGCCTACAGTTGGGGAAAATAATCTAAGACAAAGCCTATATTATAGCACATTGTGAAAATCATATGTAATTTATTAAATACTAAAAGTGAAAAACAGAATGATTTTAAAGATACTTGAAGTATGGTTTCTAGCAAATGCACATTATTTTTACATTATTATAAATGTTGAAAAATTATAATTTGAACCTCTATCAGTTGGGGATTGTCTGTAATCCTGAGCTTACCTAGTTGCTGTTGCATCTAATAAAAAAGTAGAAAGGAGCCTGAAGTGTTTTGGTAAAACAGTTTTATCTTTTGGGGGAGGCAGTTTGGTTTAGTGTATTGGATTCAGATAAATTGAGTTTGAATCCTGACCCCCCCCCCAAAAAAAAGAAATAGATCTATGTTTGAACAAACTATTTAACCCAGTTAAGATGCTCTGAAAATTACAATGACTCTCATTTATCAGGGTCGCTGTGGAACTCCAAAAGAGGTCATGTGTGTAACTTTACTGCTTTTTAGAATGTCAAGGGAGTATTTTAATATTAGTTGTTGTATCACATTTACTATGAGAAAAAAATTCATTTGTCTCATTTTTATTTGTTTCTAGGAAAAAAGTACAGATATTATGCTCACATTCCAGATGCTTAATTTGAAATTGTGCTTTTATTCTTTTTTTAAATTTTATTTTTTATTGCATTTTAGGTTTTGGGGTACATGTGAAGAACATGCAATATTGTTGCATAGGTATACACGTGGCAGTGTGATTTGTTGCCTTCTTCCCCTTCACCTATATCTGGCATTTCTCCCCATGCTATCTCTCCCCAACTCCCCACCCCTCACTGTCCCTCCCCTATTTCCCCCCAAACAGACCCCAGTGTGTAGTGCTCCCCTCCCTGTGTCCATGTGTTCTCATTGTTCTACTATAAGGACACATGCACACGAATGTTCATTGCAGCACTGTTTACAATAGCAAAGACCTGGAAACAACCCAAATGCCCATCGATGATAGACTGGACAGGGAAAATGTGGCACATATACACCATGGAATA
>CAUYQU010038840.1:0-19114 GCA_963574635.1 Cheracebus regulus
ATTCAGGACATAGGCATGGGCAAGGACTTCATGACTAAAACACCAAAAGCAATGGCAACAAAAGCCAAAATAGACAAATGGGATCTAATTAAACTTAAGAGCTTCTGCACAGCAAAAGAACTATCATCAGAGTGAACAAGCAACCTACAGAATGAAAGAAAATTTTTGCAATCTACCCATCTGACAAAGGGCTAACATCCAGAATTTACAAAGTACTTAAACAAATTTACAAGAAAAAAACAAACAGCCCCATCAAAAAGTGGGTGAAAGATATGAACAGAAACATCTCAAAAGGAGACATTTATGAAGCCAATAAACATATGAAAAAAAGCTTATCATCACTGGTCATTAGAGAAATGCAAATCAAAACCAAAATGAGATACCATCTGATGCCAGTTAGAATGGTGATCATTAAAAAATCTGGAGACAACAGATGCTGGAGAAGATTTGGAGAAATAGGGACACTTTACACTGTCACTGGGAGTGTAAATTAGTTCAAAGATTGTGGAAGACAGTGTGGTGATTCCTGAAGGATCTAGAACCAGAAATACCATTTGACCCAGCAATTCCATTACTGGTATATACCCAAAGAATTATAAATCTTTCTATTATAAAGACACATGCACATGGATGTTTATTGCGGCACTGTTCACAATAGCAAAGACTTGGAACCAACCTAAATGCCCATCAATGATAGACTGGATAAAGAAAATGTGGCATATATACACCATGGAGTACTATACAGCCATAAAAAGGATGAGTTCATGTCATTTGCAGAAACATGGATGAAGCTGGAAACCAGCATTCTCATCAAACTAACACAAGAATAGAAAACCAAACACCACATGTTCTCACTCATAAGTGGGAGTTGAACAATGAGAACACATTGCCGCAGGGAGGGGAACATCACACACCAGGGCCTGTCAGGATTTGAGGGGCTAGTAAAGGGATAGCATTGGGAGAAATACCTAATGTAGATGACAGAGTGATGGATGCAACAGACCACCATGGCACGTGTATAACTATGTAGCAAACCTGCATGTTCTGCACATGTACCCCAGAACTTAAAGTATAGTAATAATAATAATTAAAAAAGAGCTCATAATTTATTGATGAAAAGCTAGAATTGGGTTTTCTCTTTGTTAAAAGAATACAGTCTTCTAGGGTGTTTTCTATTACTTAAAAAACTAAAGTCTTAGCAAATTTAAAAGACCTAAGGTTTGTTTCTTACAACTATATAAATTTCTGTATTTGTCTGTAAAACCTTATCTAATTATTTTGGTAAAATAAAGAACTAAATATTGTTTCATAGTGACCTGTGATCCCATTTAATCAAGTGTTCCACCTTTTAACATTTTTGACAAAGTTCCCAAAATCAAATCCTAAATGCTCTAATCTTGTAAAAAGAAAGATGTTACACTAAGTAGGTGTATTTGACATGTTAAATCACATGAGAAGCACTGTTAAGTAAAATGTGATGTTTAAGCTTATTTATTTTCTATTTCTATGAGTATATGTCATCGATATAAGCATTCCAGAAATTGTATAAAGTTCACAGGCCTTTGTCAATGCCCTCTTTGTCCGGTTATTATTCTTGTGTGTCACAGAAACAACCAAATTCTCTTTTCAAATAAATTCTTATCAGATCCTTAGAAGTTGATTGGTTCGGAAAACTACTAATTCAAGATCTAGCAGAACAAAAATTAATTACGTGAGAGTGAATGAACTAATTTTTATGAGTTTTTGTTTGAAACATTGCTGGTTCTTTATTGTTTTGTTTTCCATATTTAAAGAAACCCTTTTCTGTTAAACTATCTATAACTCACAGCAATGTTATAGATTATATCTTTGTGTTAAACAAAATGAAATGTTTTGTTTTCTCCCTGACTAATCTCTCCAAAACATGGATACCATTATTGAGTATTATTATTTTTATGGCAGTATAATTCCTTGTATAAATTCAATAAGAGTATGTTTTTATTATAGGAGGACTGAACTGGAAACATTGATCATATTACCAAGGCTTTGACTGGAATGGCATATTTAAGAATGACGTACACAGAATCAGATATGACCAAACAGATTTAAGAAACCAGAGTCAACTTTATAACTCAATGCTCACAAAGTCCTCTTGAGATACCAGCCTGGTACCTGGCTTACAAGGTTCCCAGTGTTACAATGGAATTAACTGAATACAGAAAGGAACCTCAGGATACCTTGGCGACCCAGAGAAGAGAGGAATTCACTGAAATCTGTAGGTATCATAGGTGGTGAAGTCTGGTGGTAAGTTATTGGCTTGACATCCTAGCCTGGGTTTTAAAAGTTTAATCTGAGATTCCTTATGAAAGGTTCACACAAAGCAAATTTTAAAAGGCCTGTGTGATCAATTACCATGCTTGCTATGCTCATTGAAATAATCAGGCCAAATCTAATGACACCAGATTTATTTTGTCATGAAAAATTAAAATGGGGGGAGATTGTAAAAGGTTTTGTTTCAGTGGAAAACTATAGTGCACCTGTTATTACATTCTATCTCTTTTCATTGTCTTTGAGGTTTCGTTATTTACTTGTAAACTGAACTGGATCCAGAATTATTCTATTTCCTTTGATATCTGGCTACAACTATCCAAACTAACATTCTAATTTTTCTCCCATCCCTCTGCTTTGGCATCATTAAGAAATAAAACTGCCGTTTTCTCAAAGCTCTGCAAGCTGAAGCTGGACAACTTGACATGAACCTGAAACAAATTACCATAACAGATTGTGTGCAGGCGACCATCGTGCCTGCTGCTGTTTGGGCCCCTTAGAAAGTTCACCTGATGTCATCGCTGAACACATTCAAACTGCAAACCAGGAAATTTGTGGGGTTGCTTCTGTCACTCTCAGTGGACAGTTTAAAGATGCTTCGAGCCCAATATCCAGATATCTTCTTGACTGGCTGCCCTCTGGACACAGAAACTGGGTTTGTAGACATTAATCTTGGTTTTTCTTTTTCTGTTTCATAGAAATTCCCCTCATTAAATGCCTGATTGTTCATACTATCCAACAGATATCCTCTACCAGATGATAAATGGACTTTTATTATTCAAAGAAAAGAAGATTGACTCTTCTTTCCTTTGAACAAGATGGAGGATCGACAAAAACTCTTTCTGACTAAACGTTAGTCAGGCTCCTCTGAATCCTCCCCGTAACAAGGCTTCAATCTTGGGCTCCATCCTTAGTCTAGAGACTCTGTTTAGTATGCTTTAAGCAAGCAACCTGCTGGATCAGTTTAGCAAAAATCTCCCATCCTTGACATCTGATCAAATGGCCTGCCCTTTAAAATAATCCTGTCAAGTCAGTTTAGCCAGAATTCCCCTTGCCTCTGATGTTTCCTTTCAGCAATTTTCCATCCACTGACCCCCACTCAGCTCCTTGGTTATAGACACCCACTGTCCTTATTGGAGTTAGAGTTGGGCCCCATCTCTCTCTGCCACTGCAGTCCCCAATGCATTAGTCACTTGAACAAAGTTTTCCTTATTATCTTATCAAATATCATGCATAATTTTTTTCTTTAATGTAGTCCAGAATGGTAGCTATTAGAATGTAAAGAAGCTTGAAAAGCTTTATTAATGATGTTGATATTTCAACTAATTTTGCAACCCACAATATACTAGCATTGATTCAGTGATACTAGACTTTTTTTATATTGAGAAACAGTTTGCTGCTGGTTAAGTACTGACTCTTGTGCCAGAAAGCTTGGAATTAAATTTTGGCTCAGGTACTTACTTACTGTGGAACTTTTGTGCAAACTGCTTAACTGTTGTGCGCCTCCATTTCCTCACCTATTTATTAATGTTAATATTACCTATTTAATTGGATTTCTTTGAGGATTAAATGAATTAATATATGCAAAACACTTAAAGCAGTGCCTGGGTACAGTAAATACTATTTAAGGCTAGCTGCTATTATTATTATTACTACTTACGTTGACTCACCTTTCCTGAGATTTTAGTCTCCTAGGAATCAGGGAGATCTGGAGTGTGGCTGTATGGCTGTGGAAAATCTCTGAACCCTGTAATATCAGCTGAGATATTGATGAGGGCATTATAGGTTGGCTCAGTTCATCAACCTTAGGCTTTGAGGTCATTTGTACTCTATTGTTCCTTCATTATTTTATAGGTTTCTTTTGAGCTTGATAATCTCTATTAAAAATGTCCGCATAAGTGTTTCTGACATCTAATAAAATTAGATTTATTTGATGAAAGTAAATATTTTCTGTTACACATAATTTTTGATAACAAAATGAAAAAAAAAGGTATTCAAATCTATTCAGAGTGAGCAAACTATATCTGCAACATGAGGTATGTTGTGATATATTACAATCCACTGGTAGGTTTGATTAGGTTGAACCACATGAAATTGCCCATAGTCAATCATTTTTGACTCACAAAAATGACAGACCTTTTCAAATTGTTAAACGTAATATTCCCTGAAATTTACTTTAGATAAAGAATATGTGCTTTTATTTTTTCTTAATCATATTCTACATTTTTCTTTCTTTGCCAGTTAAAATAACTAAGAAATGATGTGGATAGATAAGGCCAACAATAGCAAACAAAATCATTCTTAAATGAAATAACACTCTGGAACTGGAAAACTCCTCTTTGTTTTTGTGTTTAACCTCTAATTCTTACTCTTGCTCCCTGCCGTGCTATTGAGGTAAGCCCGCTGGCCTGACATGTAACCATACAGACTTTGCCCCACCAACTTTGCATATATTAGCAACCAAATGCTGTGCCTTTGTTTAGAATATTGTTTTTTTTAAGTATGCTTGGAAAGATTTTCTGTCAAGGCAAACTTATTCTTCAGAAGCTTAAAGGGCTTGACTATACTAATTAATGAAACAACAAATTGTTTGATTTACTACTGAATGCCTTTTGTAATGATTTGCTGGATTTACTAAAATTCAGAAGATTCCATTTATTAAAAACCAATAGCAGCTCCAATTATTTTGCTGGCCATTTGCAATCCGGCCATCTGTAATCATAATTTCACTTTATGAGACCAACTAAAAATACAAATAATATCTTCAAATTTCATTTTTGAATAGCTCTTCAAATAAAGATATATGATATATATAATAAGATACAATATATAATGTATATAATATGATATAATAAAACATAAATGTTTTAGTGTGGTATATCATTTTACTTTTCATTTTAGTTTGAAAAGAGTAAGATGAAAGCAACCTTGCTTTCAAAATAAAACAGAAGCCTGGGCAAGAAAGAGAGACCCTATCTCTAAAAAATTTAAAAAAAGATTAGCCAGGTAGGGTGGTGCATTGTAGTCCCAGCTACTCGGGAGGCTGAGGTGGATCACTTGAACCCAGGAGGTTGAGGCTGGAGTGAGCTATGACAGCGCCACTGCACTCTAGCTTGGGTGACAGAGTAAGACTATGTCTCCAGAAAACTGCAAAAAACAAACAAAACCCCCAAACAGAATTGCCTTGACTATTTGGATAGAAAAATAATCCAAATCTAAGTTACACATTTACATGAAATTAAATGGACTTGATAAAAGTTTAAGTCTCTTCAGCAGAACATTGACTTAAAAATTAAGTCTCTATTAGCAAGAGCTGTTAATAAGAGAAGAGCATGGAGAAAATATTGCTCTAGCCTGTTCTGTGTCTTAGGTAGCTTTAAAGGTTAAAATAAAAGGCTTTGATGGGGAGGGAAAGTCTTCATTCCAGATTGCTCTAAAAGAAAAAAGTTAGCATTAATAGAAGGATATGGTCTGGAAGCAGTGATCACTTGGAACAATACAGAACTTCTTAACACTGTGAGCGACTCACAAATCCAACCAAAATCACCAGTATTTTCCCACCTCCAATCTATTCTTCATGCCCACAGCAAGAGGATTTTTTTTCAAAATATGAATCTGAGCATAATATCTGTCAGTTATAAAGACTGGATAGCTTTATGTTATTCTTGAACTTAAAAATATCTTCAAATGATCTTATACAGCTATTGTTATAGTAGGTAAATAGACATGAGCAGGGCAGGAGAGGGCCCCCTACCCCAACCAAGAATGTCAGACAACCATCAGGTGATGGTCTGGTGGACGGTCTGTTGCACTAAAATTATAATTGGTCACAGCCAGTGCCAGGGAAAGGCAGTTTCCCAAAAGATAGAATCACCTGAAACTGGTGATCACCAGCTTCCTGATAAGATCTCAGGAGTTAGGCAAGTGGGCTCAAGCATGTACACTAAGAGGCAAAATGGTGGAGTTTAACTGGTATATGACCTCCTTCTAAGAACACTTGACTGGTAAGGAAAGAATGGCTCAAGTGAGCATGTGTACAACTCCAGTAGATACACTATTGCATACAGCCCCTCCCAAGTGCTGGCAGGTCGCTGCTCATGAGAACAGCCCACCCCAAGGGAAGAATCAGGGGAAAAGGGATGTAATTCCCCCAGAAACATGCCAACATATAAAATCCCAAGTCAAAGGTCAAACCGTGCACTGATCTGTTAAATCACCTGCTTGGCCCTCTTCCAAGTGTACTTTCCTTCCTGCTCTAAAGCTTTTTAATAAACTTTCACTCCTGCTCTAAAACTTGCCTCAGTCTCTCACTCTGCTCTTATGCCCCTCGGTTGAATTCTTTCTTCTGAGGAGGCAAGAATAGAGGTTGTTGCAAACTCACAGGATTCACCACTGCTAACAGTAGGATCTAGTTACTTAATTCCTCTAACAACTTTCTATCCATTGTCACTCTTCACCAGTTACTTTACTTTATCTTCCAGATATCCTGTCACTTTAGTTTGAAAAGAGCATCTTCTATGTTTCTCCCTGGTGCCTTCCATCTTCCTTCCAGCTACATAGGCTCCTGTTATGCTTTTCTGCCTAGAATGTCCTTTTTTTCCTTCTTGACTCAGTTAACTTATATTCTATTGGCAATTAACTATAAGATAGTATGGTTTATTGCTATATTGGCTTATGAATGAAGTGCTATGGGGGTACAGATGTGTCCTTCCATCTTAGTTATCAGCAATAGAAACCAACTTGTAATTTCAGCAGAAAATAAATTTATTAAGGGACAGGGAGCAGCTCACAGAATTCTTCAGGAGGCTACAGAATCAGCTTTGGAAGTTACCCAACCAGGAAAGGAGCGTGCAGCATGCAATGCTACTGTCTGGAAGCTGCAGGATAGATGTTGCCACTATAATAACTTTTCTGTTATATTTGGAAACTGGAAGTAGCTGCTACTGCTACTTCAGAAATGTAGACTCCAGAAATGGAGTCTGTAGTCTATGTTTTTTTTCATGTCTCTAATTTTTGTTTCAAAGTCTGTGGTGAGTATGCCTGATTGGCAGTCCTGTTTATGGACTCATGCCCAATGTGTAAGGGAGGCTGGGAGAGTAAGAGTTGGCATTTTAAGCCTGTAAGATAGATAATATCTCTGATTCAAAAGGTAGGGTACTCCCTAAACCCGGAAAGAGAGCTCTAATACTAATTAGCCAAGAATAACAAATACCCACTAGCTTAGGAATACAGAGAGAATTGAGAAAAACTTTTCAAGGAAGGTAATATTTTAGTTGTGTCTAGTGTTTTTTTTTTTTCTTTTTTTTTGTTAAGCAACACTTTGTCAAGCAAAGTGAAAGTAAGTGATGATAGGGAGGACACTGCAGGGTGAGAGAGAATAGCAATGGTTCTTAAGTAGCTTTAGAAGAGCTTTTTAAAAAACAATCCTCAAGGCCGGGCACAATAGCTCACATTTGTAATCCCAGCACTTTGGGAGGCCAAGGCAGGTAGGTCATATGTCAGGAGTTCAAGACCAGCCTGGCCAACATGATGAAACCCCATCTCTACTAAAAATACAAAAAGTTAGCTGGGCGTGATGGTAGGCGCCTGTCATCCCAGCTACTCAGGAGGCTGAGGCAGGAGAATTGCTTGAACCCAGCAGGCGGAGGTTACAGTGAGCTGAGATGGCACCATTGTACTCCTGCTTGGGCAACAAGAGCGAAACGCCATTTCAAAATAAATAAATAAAAATCCCCAAATGTAGTCACTTATTTAATAGGTGTGGACTAGGTCCCTGATATCTCACATTATTATCAGGATATTCTGTGATAATCATTTGGTTAAGTATCTGTGAAAGCAAAAGCACTGACACATAAAATAGATGGTCTGCTTAAGAGAAAACTGTGTTTTCGGCCCAGTATAAATGGAGCTCAGGAGATCAGAGATGAGGCAAGAAAGCAAACTATGGGCAAATATAAAAGGTTATGACTAACTTCCTGAAGCATTCAATATGTATTCTACAAGCCCTCAGATGTTTTTGAAAATGGAGATAATATGTAATAGAAACTTGTTAACTCTGCATGTGGGTAAAATATAACATGATATTTCAGTGAATAAAATAGGAAACAACTGGATATCAGTTATTAAAACAAAACACCCAAGGAAATGGAATAAAACTGAACCATATATATATATATGAACAAAACTGAACCAAATATGTATATATATTTCTTTTCTTTAAAGAAAGTTCCTTAGGCCGGGCATGGTGGCACATTCCTATAATCCCAGCACTTGTGGAGGCTGAGGCAGGTGGATCACATGAGGCCAGGAGTTTAAGACCAGTTTGACCAACATGGAGAAACACTGTCTTTACTAAAAATACAAAAATTAGCCGGGTGTGGTGGTGAAATCCCAGCTACTTAGAAGCCTAAGGCAGAAGAATCACCTGAACCTGGGAAACAGAGGTTGCAGTGAGCCAAGATCATGCCACGGAACTCCAGCCTGGGTGACAGAGCAAGACTATTTTTAAAAAATTGTTTAAAGGACAGAGCAAAGCCCATCTTCTGCCAGGAAGCTCTGGGAAGAAACTGCTAGAGAATAAAAAGAGCCTGGCTTGGCCCAGCATATCCTGGGTTAATGGGGGGGTTCATCTTCTCTTGCATGAAGGAGAAAGTTTCCCCATCCTTGCTTTGTCACACTGGGTTTGGAGGCAGTAGCATGACTACAACTGAGATTGGCTGTAACCCAGAATTGCTTATTCTCTTTCCTTGTATATGACCTACAGAATGTCATGTATATAAACAGGTGTACTTACGTTAGGTTGTGCCTATTCATACATGTTGGCACTAAGTCTATATATACAATATTGATATATGAGGATGCCGTAATTTATTGACTTGTAGTGTACAAAGTGGTTTATGGCAGAATGCTGATTTCTAGAGCTATAAGCAATATATTGACAAATTATAAATCATATAGTAATAAAGTTCCTTCTGAGAAGAAGAGAGAGGTTTATGGGATACTGTCCAAAAGGTAATAGCCCAGACTTACTTCTGGAATGGATGAGGAGTGAAGTAATCCCCAGTGTAACCATGATAACTGGTAAAAAATTATAAAAATACAATCATTTAAAATCTCTGAAAATTGTCTTAAGGGCAGACAGCCAATGAAGAAACATTTATGCAAGACGATTTACTAACTGTTGGGAAGAACAATGAGAGTCACTGGCACTTGAGTCACAACCCACTCCCTTCCTCACTCCCACTAACCAGCTCAGCAGGAGACAGGCTCCACTTCGGGTAGGTGTGGCCAAGAATACAGGGTTCCCCTTGTCCCTACCTCCTAGCCAAGGGCTCTGATATCTTCCATGAAGAGGCAAGCCATCAACATTTCTCATGACCCCAGCTATGTATTGCAGATGTAAAATTCCACTCAAGTACAGTTGAGAGGCCAGAGGTTCTCTTTCTGCACCTTTACCCATAGAGCAGAAGTTCTATTTCAGGTGAGGTAGACTGAGACCACGAGCTTAAAGCATTCATGCACCAGGTCACTCTTAGGGCACAGGTTCCATGCTGGGAGACACAAGCCAAGAAGATTAGAGGCTACTCCTCTGCACACTGCTCTGCTCATAAAACAGGGATGCCACTGTCAGAAAAGTGGGCGGCTGTCCTAACCTTAGCTTTAGACTAGTGGCTCAAAGATTTTAACCAGGGGAAGGAGAATGTCATAAGAACAGAGAACTCCAAAGCTCTCCCCAAGAGAACTGACTTATTGAGAATAGAGTGTAGGAGAGTTCAAGCCTAAGGGTGCTCTTGAAACAATGAAGATTTTAATGGTAAGCAAGAAGAGGCGAGTATCTCCATGAGAGAAATAAGCTAAGTGGTAGGTCATCTTGGTGAACAATAAGAAGTGACTGGATATCAGTTATTAAACAAAACAGAAAAGCACTCCCAAGAACATGAAGGTTTTTACCAGAAAGAATCAAAGAGACAGCTAAGAAAAGTCCTCCTGGCGTTAAGACAAACTTCAAAGAATGGCCTCAAAACTAGTTCAGTATAGGGGACAGAATTTAATTAGAACAGACTGTAGAGCAATTTGTTCCCTGGGGTATTATTGGAAATAGTAGAGCATTACCCCTGCAATTAGAAGAGCTTAACAGGTAGGTATGATACCAATGGAAGCAAACAGCATAATAGATCAGGGAAAGAGACAGTCAAAGGGAGTCTATTATAGCTACTGTCATCCCAGGAGGACTATATGCATGGGAAAGGCTGTGCACCCTGAAGAGTAACATCAGAAGCTTTACACAGGGGGTGAATAGGCTTTGTTAAAGTAGACCAGGGGACTCACTAAATGAATAAACAGGCCAACAGCAATGACAAGTACTGAGGACTAATATTCAGAATTGCTACAATATGCTATCTAGAAATTCTGATTTTCAAAAAATATTATAAGACATGCAAAGAGGCCAGACACAGTAACTCACACCTGTAATCCCAACATGTTGGAAGGCTGAAGAGGGTAGATCACTTGAAGTCAGGAGTTCCAGACCAGCCTGGCCAACATGGTGAAACCCTGTCTCTACTAAAAATACCAAAATGAAAATCAAAAATTAAAATAATTAGCCAGGTGTTGTGGCAGGTGCCTGTAATCCCAGCTATTTGGGAGGCTGAGGCACCCAGGATGTGGAGGTTGCAGTGAGCTGAGATTGTGCCACTGTACTCCAGTCCAGCCTGGGCAACAGAGCAAGACTCTGTCTCCAAAAAAAAAAGAGAGAGAGACATGCAAAGAAACAAGAAAGTTCAGCTCATATATAGGAAAAAACAGTGAAGTGAAACTGCCTGTGAGAGGACCCAGATGTCAGACTAAACAGATCAAAGACTTTAAAGTAGTCATTATAAATATAATATATTCGGGCTGGACACAGTGGCTCATCCCTGTAATCCCAGCACTTTTGGAGGCCAAGGTGGGTGGATCGCCTGAGGTCAGCAGTTCAAGACCAGCAGGTCAACATGGCGCAACCCCATCTCTACTGAAAATACAAATATTAGCTGGGTGTGGTGGTGGGCACCTGGAATTGCAGCTACTCAGGAGGCTGAGGCAGGAGAATTGCTTGAACCCAGAAGGCAGAGGTTGCAGTGAGCCGAGATCATGCCACTGCACTCCAGCTTGGGGATAGAGTGAGACTCCATCTCCAAAAAAAAGAAAAAGAAAAAAATGTATATATATATATAAAATATATTTGAAGAACTAAAGCAAACTATGCTTAAAGAATGAAAGTATGATTATAATATTTTAACAGATATACAATATTAATAAAGAGACAGAAATTATGAAAAAAAATTGGGCAATGGTGGCCCAGCAGGTTTGGTGTGTGGGTTTGTGGCCCATGGTTTGCAATGCATGTGGGTGGCCTGGCTTCTCTCCTCCCCTGCCTCCATCTGTACCATGAGTGCCAATGCTTCAGCATCAGAGAAAGAGATTGGCTCAGAACAGTTTCCAGTCAATGAGCACTATTTTGGGTTAGTCAATTTTGGGAATACCTGCAATGGACACTTTTGGGTTAGTCAATTTGGGGAATATGTGCATATGTGCAATTTTGGGAATTTAGCTCTTCATGTGCTTTATTTTTGTCATCCATTTCAGGAAAATGTTCTAGCATACAAGACAATCTAGGAAGAAGGAAAATTTTAATGTGCTCAGCAACTTCTTCCATAATGTAGCCACAGAAGGAAAAGGTTGAAGTAATATCTACTGAGAAGTTCAAAACAAGATTAGAGAAAGAAAATGAGCTTTTCTGCATGCAACAAGATGCCCATGGATTCTTAAATTACCTACTAAATACAATTGCTGATATTTTACAAGAAGAAAGAAGGCAGAATAAACAAAATGATCACTTAACAAATGGTAATATTGAGACTGAAAATAACAACAGCACTCCAGACACAATGTAGGTTCATGAAATTTTTCAGGAACAATTAACTAATAAAACCAGATGTCTTACTTGTGAAACTATAACAGCAAAGATGAAGATTTTAAGGAACTTCCTGTGATGTAGAACAAAACGTATCAGTTATTCACTGTTTAAGTGTTTCTAGCAAGACAGAAACTCTATGAAGTGAATACAAACATTACTGTGAAGAGTGTTGTAGCAAAAAGGAAGCACACAAGTGAATGAAAGCTTAAAAACCACCCATGATTCCAGCTCTACATCTGAAAAGATTTAAATGTGTAGATTAACTTCACTGATGTATAAAACATTCTTACTAGGTAGTTTTTCATTTAGAACTTTGTCTGTGTAACACTTCAGATGATGCAACCAATCCAGACAGAATGCAGGGCCTTGTTGGTATTATGATTCACTGTGGAAGTGGTCACAGGTGAGGCCATTATATTGTAATACTTAAGAAATCAAGATTTCTGTTTGTCGTTTGATGACACTGTAGAAAAAAAATGAACGCAAAAGTTACTGAAGAATTCTATGGATTGAAATCAGATATCTCAAAGAACTCAAGAGTCTGGTTACATTCTGGTCTATTAGTCTCAGAACTGAGTGAGGACTATGAGGAGGACATGCTTTCTGCCATATTTTTTTTCTGGTTATTTTGGAGAGAATCAATCACTAATTTTTCAAGAAAACAGAAATGCAGGGAACTCAAAATCAACTAACACTCTTCACACACAATAAAGCAAAGCCTATGGATTTTAAAAAAAGAGCCAAGTGGAAATTCTGAATGGAAATATATAATACAATGAAATAAGACATCCATTAGAGGGACTCAATCATAGATTTCAGTTGGCAGAATAAAGAATGAGTGAACATGATGATAGATTGATAGAGATTATATATAAAAGAATAAAGAAAAAATAATGTAGTCAACAGAATAGAGCCTCAGAGAAATGTGGGACACCACTAAACACAGCAGTATATGCATAAGAGGAGTACCAGAAGGGATGAAAGAAAGAAACAGAAATAATATTCAAAAAGTAATGGCTGGAAACTTCCAAAACTTGATGAAAATTCATTAACTGATCTATTGAAGAAGCTCAACAAATTCCAAGTAGGATGAGGACAGAGAGAATCATACTCAGACACATCAAAGTGAAAATGTTCAAGGGAGTGAACATTTCAAAGTGAAAATCTCAAAATGCAGTAAGAGAAAAATAATTCCTCACATATGAAGGAAGCTCAGAAAGATCAGTGGCTGACTTCTCATCAGAAACAATGAAGACCAGAAGGCAGTGGGATGATATAAACAAAGTGCTGACAAGAGTAAAAAAAACAAAACTCAAAACTTGTTACTTAAAAATCTTAATTCTGGGCTGGACATGGTGGCTTATGCCTGTAATTCCAGCACTTTGGGAGGCCAAGATGGGCGGATCACTGGAGGCCAGGAGTTTCAGACCAGCTTCAGCAACATAGTGAGACCCTGTCTCTACTAAAGATACAAAAACATCATCTGGGCCTGGTGGCTTGTGGCTGTAATGCCAGCTACTCAGGAGGCTGAGGCACGAGAATCCCTTGAACCCAGGAGGTAGAGGTTGCAGCGAGCTGAGATTTCACTGCTGTACTCCAGCTTGGGCAGTGGAGCCAGCTCTACTTCCAAAAAAATAAAACGAAAAAACTTCATTTGAGCAAAACTGCATTTTAAAAATGAAAGTGAAATAAGTATGTTCCCCAATAAACTGAAACTGAGAAAATTTATTGGTAACACAAGTAATACTAAAGAAACTTCTTCAAGAAACTAGTTGATAATTGGACATCCAAAAAACAAAAAGGGGCACAAGTAAAAGTAATTATAAATGATATAATGAATGCATATTTCTTCTCTTTTTTTTCCTTAATTGACTGAAAAAGAAATTGTACAAAACAATATTGTAGGATAAAGTACTATTGGGCCTATCACATATAGAAATATATCTGGCAATAATAACGTATAGGAGCACAGAATAAGCATGTGACAAAATCTAACATCTCTTCATGTTAAAAACATTAAACAAACAAGAAGTAGAAGGGCACTTCCTCAACCATTAAAGGGCATTTATGAAAAATCCACAGTTCATATCATACTTAATCATGAATGAATGCATGTTTTCCCCCCTAGATAAGAAACAAAAAAATGTCTAGGCTTGCCACTTCTATCCAACATTATACTGAAAGCTCTATCCAAGGAAACAAAACAAGAAAATGAAATAAAAGGCACCCAGATTGGAAAAGACTAAGATATAGGTAAGACTACATCTATTAAGATGTTTTCATAGGCACACAGTAGGTATATATATTTATAGGGTACATGGGATGTTTTGATACAGGTATGCAATATGAAATAAGCACATCATAGAGACTGACAGGGGTATCCATCCCCTCAGACATTTATCCTTTGAGATGTAAACAATTACATTCTTTTCAGTTATTTTAAAATACACAATTAAGTTATTATTAACTATAGTCACTCTACTGTGCTATCACAATAGTAGATTTTATTCATTCTTTATATTTTTTTGTACCTATTAGCCATCCCCACCTCCCCCCACGCCCCTGTATTAGTCTTCTCGGCCTCTGGCAACCATAGCCTCATAGCTGGGACTATGGACACATGCCACCATGCCTGGCTAATTTTTTTTTTTTGAGGCAAGGTTTCACTGTGTTGCCCAGGCTGGTCTCGAACTCCTGGGCTCAAGCGATCTGCCTGATTTTGGCCTCTCAAAGTGTTGGGATTAGAGGTATGAGCCACACTGCACCAGCCAATTATTTTGTTTGATTCCACAAATGAGTGAGAGTATGCATTATTTGTGCTCGGCTTATTTCACGTAGCATAATGATCCCCAGTTCCATCCATGTTGTTGCAAATGATTAGATCCTATTCTTTTTCATGGTTGACGAGTACTCCGCTGTGTATAGGTACCACATTTTCTACATCCATCCATCTGTTGATGAACACTTAGCTTGCTTCTGAATCTCTAGCTATTGTAAACAGCGCTGCAACATGGGAGCGCATAGATATCTCTTCGATACACTGATTTCCTTTCTTTAGGGTGTATACTCAGTAGCGATATTGCTGGATCATATGGTAGCTCTATTTTTAATTTTTAAGGGCGCCTCCAGACTGCCGTCCACAGTGGCTGTACTAATTTGCATGCCCATCAACATTGTAGGAGGGCTCTCTTTTCTCCACATCCTTGCTAGCATTTGTTATTGCCTATCTTTTGGATATAGGCCACTTTAATTGGGGTGAGAGGATATCTCACTGGAGTCTTGATTTGCATTTCTGATGATTAACGATTGAGCACCCTTTCATATACCTGTTTGCTATTTGTATGTCTTCTTTTGAGAAATGCCTATTAAAATCTTTTGCTCATTTTTAAATTGGATTGTCAGATTTTTTTTTTACCTGTAAAGTTGTTTGAGCTCCTTACATATTCTAGTTATTAATCCCTTGTCAGATAGGTAGTTTGCACATAATTTCTCCCATTCCGTTTGTTGTTCCTTGACTTTCTTGATTGTTTTCTTTGTTGTGCAGAAGCTTTCTAACTTGGTGTGATCCCATTTGTCTATTTTTACTTTGGTTGCCTTTGCTCATAGAGTGTTGAGATATATTTGCCCAGATCATTGTCCTGGAGAGCTGCCCCAGTGTTTTCTTGTAGTAACTTCATAGTTTGAGGTCTTAGATGTAAGTCTTTAATGTATTTTGATTTGATTTTTGTACATGGTGAGAGATAGAGGTCTAGTTTCATTCTTTTGCATATGAATATTGAGTTTTCCCAGCACTAATTATTGAAAGGCTATCTTTTCCCCCAGCATATGCTTCTGGCATTTTTGTCAAAAATGAGTTCACTCTAGGTGTGTGGATTTGTTTCTAGGTTCTCAATTCTGTTCCATTGGTCTATGTGTCTGTTTTTATGTCAGACTCTACGTATGTAAAACATACGGTCATTAGTACCATGCTGTTTGGGGTTGCTGTAATTCTGTAAAACATCAGTCATTAGTACCATGCTGTTTTGGGTTGCTATAATTCTGTAGTATATTTGAAGTCAGGTAATGTGATTCCTCCAGTTTTGTTCTTTTGCTTAGAACAGCTTTGGTTATTTTGGACATTTTGTGATTCCATGTAAATTTTAGGATTGTTTCTTCCATTTCTGTGAAGAATATCATTGGTATTTTGATAGGCATTACACTGATTTTATATCTAAGAAAGCCAAAGGAATGTTCTAAAAAATCTGCAAAAATTAACAAGTGCATCAAGATTGCAGGATACAAGATCAATATGCCAAAATCAATCATCTTCTTTTGCCATCTACTCGATGTAAAAAAAAAAAAAAAAATCAGTTATTTTCTCTAAACTGGCAATGAATAATCTGAAATGAAATAATAAGACAATTCCACCTAAAATTGCACTAAAAATTAAAATATTTGTGAATAAATTTAACAAAGGAAGATTAAACTTACACTTTAAAAACTACAAAATACCAGTGAAAGAAACTAAAGAACACTTAAATGAATACAAAGACATCTCATGTTCATGGATCTGAGCTCTAGTATTGTTAAGATAATAAGATTCTCCAAATTGATTCACTGATTAAATGTAACCTCTATCAAAATCCCAGCTGGTTTTGTTGCAAAAATTGGTAAGTTGATCTTAAAATTCACATGGAAATTGATGGAACATAGAATAGCTCAAACACACCATTTTTAAATAAAAGAAGAAATTTGGAGGACTCTTACTTCCTTATTTCAAATTTATTCAAGCTACAGTAATTAAGATACTTTGGTACCTACAAAAAGATAGGCACATACAGATCAATGGAATAGACATGACAGATAAATAACAGCATGTATTGACGAAGATGAGGAGAAACTGTAACCCTCATACACTCTTGGTAGGACTGTAAATGGTGCAGCTGTTTCAGAAAACAGCCTGACAGTCTCTCAAATATTAAACATAAAGTTGAAATATGACTCAGTAATTCTATGCCTACTTATATAACAAAGAGCAATGAAAATATATATGCACATAAAAACTTGTACACAAATATTTATAGTATTATTATTCATAATAGCTACAAAGTAGAAACAACTCAAATATTCATCAATTGATGAATAAAATAAAATGTGGTATATTCATAACTGAAATATTATTTGGTAATAGAAATGAAAAAAGTACTGATACATTCTATAATATT
Organism: Cheracebus regulus; assembly: GCA_963574635.1. Classification (NCBI taxonomy): domain Eukaryota; kingdom Metazoa; phylum Chordata; class Mammalia; order Primates; family Pitheciidae; genus Cheracebus; species Cheracebus regulus. The sequence continues at coordinate 17,467 of CAUYQU010038840.1, forward strand.
GATGAACATTAAAAATACTGTACTAAGTTAAAGAAGGAAACGAAGAGAAAATAATGAGAGGGGAAGAGTCTGGGGTTGTCACACTGAAAACATACAGTCATTAGACTTAGTATTGATAACTCAAGAGAAGGTCAGTTAAGGTATGAGGAGACTGATGACTTGTATTGAGGCCTGTTTCATCTAGAAGGAGAGTCATGGCAGTACAATGGTGAATTTTATCAGTTGCTCAGTACTTTAAACTGTCTAGTTTCTCTTTTTTATTCTGAAGTTCTTGAAACCTGTTAAAAGGCAGGGATCTCATTCTTAAGAAATATGTCTTTACCAAGAGAATGATTTGAGTGTTTATTGTTTCTTAGATTTTAAAAAAGCAGCTTACTATTGCATTCATTTAAAAAGTAATACATGATTTCTGGGTGCGGTGACTCATACCTACAATCCCAGCATTTTGGGAGACTAAGGCAGGCAGATCACCTGAGGTCAGGCATTTCAGACCTGCCTGGCCAAAATAATGAAACTCCATCTCTAATAAAAATATAAAAAAATTAGCTGGGCGTGGTGGTGGGCACCTGTAATCCCAACTACTGGGGAGGCTGAGGCAGAATTGCTTGAGCTTGGGAGGTAGAGGTTGTAGTGAGCTGAAATCATGCTATTGCGCTCGAGCCTGGGTGACAGAATAAGATGCTGTCTCAAAAACAAAAAAAGTAATACACGATTTTTATAGGATTATTAGAGAGTACATATAAGTGTAAGAATGAAAACAGTCCTATTACTCAAAACCAAATAACTATTAAACTGTTAATACTTTTGTATATCTTTGTCAGACTTTTTTATGCTTTCATTTTTTGCAAAGGAGTGACAATATTAAATTTTGTACATTTAAAAAAAGTCCACATTTCAGCATATTATTTGAAAACATTATGTATAATAACATCACATTATTGCATTGTAATCTGTCCATTACCATTCACTATTATCATTTAGGTCGTTTCCAAATTTAGTTATTATAAACAATGTTGCAAAGTTTCCTGTGGATAATGGTTTTTCCATGCTTCCTTAGAATACATTTTTAGAAACTGGGTTAAAGGATAATAGTATCTTTAGGTATGGCACACATACACAGATGAATTGTTTTCCAAGAGTTGTGCTAATTTATACCTACCCACAGTATAAATAAATACCTATTTCTGGACATTTTCACAAACATGTCATCTTACCCTCATGAGCACTATTGTCTTAGTGAGTCCTTAGAACATGAGTCTAAAATTATACTCATAACCTATATTGAAAGAAGAACTCATTATAAGTTTCATAAGAGGAGAAATTAATATTTGCTATAAAGGTTTTGCATAGTTTTATGAGATAAAGACACTACACATTAAACAGTAGTAAAGTTAATTTTTCTTACTCTGGAAAAGAATTGGTTTGTATCAGCTTGAGTCAAATCAAAAAACTATTTTGGTCATTTCTACTATTAGCAAGGCACTGTAATTAATTTAAGAAAGTATGGGAGAGAGATCCAAGATGGCCGCGTAGCAGCAGCTCAGGATTGTGGCTCCCAGTGAAAGCGCAGAGAGTGAGTGGATGCCGCAATTGCAGACGAATTTTTGATGCCCACAGACTGGGAGATTCCTGGAGAAGGAGCAACACG